>BQNB010204789.1:0-10664 GCA_026074375.1 Tanacetum coccineum | reverse complement strand
ACTAACCCATGGACTATCCGAGATTGGATAAATCAATCCTGCGTCAAGAAGTTTTTCTACTTCTTTCTTGATGACGTCATGGATTTTAGGGTTAACCCTCCTTTGATGTTGGACTGAAGGTTGGTAATCATCTTCTAAAAGGATTTTGTGTGAGCAAAACTCTGGATCTATGCCTTTGATATCGGAAAGTTTCCAAGCAATTGCTTGTTTTCGATTTTTCAAAACATGAATGAGTGAGGTCTTTTCTTCTTGGCTCAAATCTTTTGAAATTATGACTGGAAGCTTGTTATTTTCCTCTAAGAACGCATACTCGAGATGCGGAGGTAACTCTTTAAGCTCGACTTCGGGAATTTTATCTTTTGGTTCATAAGAAGTAGCATATTCTACTGAAGATGTCTTTGGTTCTTTGTTGAGTCTTGATGGGTAAGGCAAATTAGGTTTGGCTTTGTTGGCAACGAAAGAAGGCTCTTTGATTGGTTCTTTGTCTTTGGTTTGTTCTTGGACTAATGGAGGAGGTTGGATGTCTTCGGTGCTTGGTAGCTCCGTATCCTTTGTCACCTCACATTCCTTTTCCACCTCCGACGGTGGAATCGGAGGTCCATCGTATGAAATACCACTACGAGTTGTAATTGCCTTGGCTTCATTTCTTGGGTTTGGAATGGTATTGCTAGGTAAAGAACTTGAAGGCTGGTTTGTGTGATAGTTTTGCATGAAACCGAGCATCATTTTCTAAAAATCGTCTTGCTTCTTTTGAGACTCATTGTAAACTCTTTGAAAATCATTTTGAAAATTATCCAACTTCATTTGCAAATTATTCATGTTCGCATCATTAGCTTTAGAATAATTTTCAAATTCGGAGGGTTGGTAAGGTAAAACTTGATTGGTTGGTGGTTGGTATAGTGGTGCTTGATAAACTTGGTTTTGGTTGTTTTATACGGTTGGATTAAAGTTCCTCCACGGTTTTGGTTGAAATTAGAATTGGTTCCTTGATAACGGTTTTGGTTGGTTTGGACATTTGGTTGATTGAAACCCGGTGGTCTCATTTGACTTGCCAAATTTGAAGGTTGGTTTCTTTGGAGAAAATTTCCAACGGCTGCGGTTTGTTGAAATTGTTGGATATTGTCTTGAAAAACGGGAAAATCGTTTCCACCTCGAGTTAACGGACAAAGGTTAAAATGGTGATTTGATCCACAAGTGACACAAACTTCCTCAACTGCTTTGACTGGTGCAGGAGTAGTAACAACTAAAGCTTTCATTTCATTCAACATTTTGTTCATCTGATATGGTCATTTGATCCTCGTGAGAAGAGGCTATTGTTGTACTTATCGAAAGAATTATTAGAAAGTGAAGAATTAGAAGTGAGCATCCGTGCTCAATCTTGAATCATTAGCAAGATTTCTAGCAGTAACGATCTTTTGACTGCTCTTCAATAATCGCTAAACTTCTTGAGGCATCTTATCTAAGAAATTGCCACCTGCTGCAGAATCTAAGGCATCTTGATCGTTTGAATTCAAAGAATTGTAAAAAGTATCGAGTTGGTGGAGTTCCGAAAAGCCATGGTGAGGACATTGACGAAGGAGTCCTTTAAAACGTTCCATGCTTATTAAGGTTCGTTGGGTTTTTGATAAAAGTAATGATATCATTCCGATAGTAAGTGTTTTTGAAGGTGGGAAGTATTGGTTTATGAATTTTGGAACAAGGGATCCGTCCCATGTGAGAATTGATCTAGGAGTTATTGTATAACCAATCTCGGGCTTCACCGTCTAGAGAAAAAGGAAAGCAAAAGCTTAACGAAGTGTTTGGAAACTTCTGGAGTCTAAACGTTGAATGACTTTATTTAAAAAACGAGGTGATTGTGGGGATCTTGTCTACCCGTAAAACTTATTACTGTGCTACCAAGGATTGACTTTAAGGTTGTTTGAGTCTCAAAATTGTTTGCATGATTGGTGGTAATAACTATAGCATCTTCATAACCCTCGATATGGTGCTTGTAACATTTGGGCCATTGTTCGATTGTCGGCCATTGGAACAACGTTTTGTTCAACAATTGGTTCAACCGGAAGATTTTGTTGTTGTCGACGTCTTCGAGATTGCGAACGAGTGCGCATAAAAAGAAAAACTAAACAATTAAAAGCAAAATTAATACTAAATTTTTTTTTTATTACAATGAATTTTAACGGTTACACGGAAAGAGGACTTAACCAAATATCAACTACTTCACGGTAGCTCTTGAAAATTTCTTTTCAAAGTTGAGCGTACTTGGTGAGAACAAAAGAGTAAGTTGTTAAAATCTTTGATTACGATTTGGGAACAATTGCAAGTTCACCGGGAATTGAAATGATAATATCTCAATAGAAGATATTATTTGTTGGTGTCTCATTTTACCAAAGCTTTGTTTATTTTTTTTTTTTATTTTTTTTAATGTCAATGTTTTATGTTTCTTGATTTTTCTATTTCTTTTTTTTTCTTTCTTTTCTTATACTAAAAAGAAAAGGAAAATATATTTTTTACTTTTTATATTTTTTATTTTATTTTTTTATTTTTTTTTTTAACTTTTGATTTTTGAAATTTTTAATACAGAATGAAACTTTCGAGGACGAAAGGATCTTCAAACCAAATCAACAAACACAAAACGTAGGAATCGTAAACACTAGTCCCCGGCAACGGCGCCAAAAACTGATTGTAGTTTTTAACACAAAAAATATATATAAAATATAATACTTTAAAAGAGAAATTAAGAAAATTACCAAGTTACCCTTGATAAAATTTACCTCTCAAAATTATTTTATCTATATTAATTATTAAAATAGTATGTTTCACCGAGCAAGTATGATCCACGGTCGTTATCCCCAACGACTAGTGAAATTGAAACCACGTTTAGGATCGGATCCTGATTTGAATGAGGCAAAGATATTTTGGATAAGCTTTTATTAAGAAGCAACAAATAATGACAATTAAGCAAGTAGACAAATTTTAAATCCCTAAAAATGTAAACTAAAATTTCACTGAATAAGAAACAGTGCTGAAATTTATTAAAATAAAAAGCCCTTATTTTTATCTTTTTATAAATAGTTTATTGAATAATTAAAACTTACCCTATTATTAATTAAAACATTAATAAAATATTTAAAACTTAACTATTGGACTATTGGTGCAAAAAACCTAAGAAACTAATGGGGAAACTATCAAACTAAAAACACGGAGGGACTACTGAAACAAACAATTAAAATCGAAAAGTTACACTTTCTACCCTGAGTATCTACCCCGATAACAAGCTAAGGCCCGAATTAAGATGAAATTTGAAAAGTGCTTATTATGAAAAACTCAAAGAAGCAAAGTTGTAGAAGAAACTAGTGGGAACAAAATTAATAAAGGCTACTTGGGCTGAAACTCACAAATAAGCTCTCAAAGAGCTTATCTTTAAGCTGTTACAGAAAGGAGGGCTTTTCCCTTGGTTTTAGAAAATAAGCTATAGAAAACTCAAAACTAGATCAAAATGAAAAAGGAAAGAAGTTCTAAAGAGCTTATGAGGTGCTTAATCTATAAATGAAAAGAAACTAAAGCTTAAACTACTTTTATGCTACTGAAATTGATCATGAAGTAAGCAAACTCAGGAAATAAGCAAAGAAACTCAAGATCCAAGCAAGATAAAAACTTTATAAAGCTAAATTAGACTCTAAAACTTTAAGGACTTATAAAACTACTTATAATCTATCTAATTAAGCTAGAAAATCTAGATCCATAAGCTAAATTAACAAATTTAAATCCTAAAGTTTTTAAGTACTGTTTTTGGAGTTTTCAGGTTTTTATGACTTTTGACAGCTAAATTAAACTAAGTAAATAAGCTAGAAATTGCAAATTAAGATTTAAACTGTATTAAGCTATATTAAAACTTGAATCCTACTGAATTTAATAAGCTAAATCCTAAAATTACTTATCAAAAATGGGGCTGAGAACACAGCAGTACTAACTTATGGTTAGTACTGGTAGAGTAAATATTCAGCAGTACTTTCAAGTGAAAGTACTGCTGGTTGCAATTTTGACTTTTGAAAACTAAATAAGCAATGAAATAAGCTAGTGAGTATGAAAATGATGACTAAAATAAATAAGCTGAATCTAAAACCTATAATCCTAATGAGATTAAAGCTACAGTATTAACTGTGGAAAGCAGTACTAACTTGGAAGTTAGTACTGGTAGTGCAAAGAATTACAGCAGTCTACTTAACTGAGGTTAGTACTGTCTAGTGTAAATTCAAGAGTGCACTAAAGACACTACTTAACTGTTTGGCAGATTTGAGAAAAAGATTTTTAAGAGAAATCTAATTGAACTAATGCTAAATACTAGAAAAAAAACTAACTTAAAAACAAGATTAGTAATCATGATTAAACAAATGTAATAAGCAGATCTTAACTAATTAAACTAATAATTTTTGGATTTTTTTTTTTTCATGAGTTTTTATGATAGAATTTGATACTAAAGATCTATAAATACTTAAGCAAAAATACAGATGTAACACAAACAGCTAATAAGTAATTGAAGAGACATTTAACAATACAAGCAAAGAGAATAAGTAAATAAGCTATAGTAACATATAAGAAATAAACTAAACTATTTAAACTGAAATTAGAGACTAATGAAAAGAGAAACTTACTTGATCCTTTAGCTAAACAAAAGGAACCAATAATTGGCAGCTACAAGCTCTCTAGCTTATTAGATAAGCTAGAGTAAAGTCCTTGGGATCTCTTCCAAGGTAAGATCCCCTTCCAAAAGCTCAAATACAATAAGATCCATAATAGATTTAACTGATTTAAGATTTAGATAAGATTAATACTGAATTCAAACAGCTCTATTTCAGCTTATAGACTGAAAGAGCTTAATATGTGCATATTGAGCAAAAATTTAGCTTATTAAGAGAGCTTAAGGTTGAATATTAGAAGAGCTTTATGACAAATTAAACTGAATTACATTACTAGAAAAGGAAATTACAAGAACATTTAAGTAAAAATACGAATTTAAGCTAAAAATTATATAAAAACTAGATAACAAAGATAGAAAAACGGATTCCAAAAACTAGATGATGTGTGTGTGAGAAGTGAGGTCTTTTTATAGTGCCAAGCTGAAGCTTCTAGGACTATGACTTGATCTCCAACTTTTAATCTCTGCCATTCATTTCTTCAATCATTTGATCATCAATTGTGACCGTTTGATCAAGAAGTGGACACCTGAGGATTGCCAGCGTGGCATTCTTTGATGTGACGTTTGTGTTAGTTTTGTGAGTGAGTTTAGCACAAAACCCATCACAATTTGTGCTTCTTTATTTGATTACGTGGCCTTTGAGCTTGGGCTTGGATAAGTATCCCCTTGATTAGACTAATTTGACCCTTCATTTGTGCTTGCTCTCCCTTGAATTGACCAACGCACAAAAAACCAAAAATAAAAAAATCTCTAATTATATTTGCCATTGATTTACCATGATGGTGAAACTGGGGGAGATGATGAATAGTAAAAGGGGTTCCCGCTTCTTCTTTGACAGTTAAAACTGTTGAAGTTTGGAAGGGTGCACATTTGGTCCTTGAATTCTTTTCTTTCTTTCAAGTTATAAATATCTTTTGGAAATTGCAAGAATGGCCCTTGAAGATGAAAATTGGCTAAGGCTTTGGTCTTTTGGGGCTTCGGTTTTGTACTCTTTTGATTCTCGTGTCCGTGTTTGCTGCTTGGACTGTTTTCTTGTGATTTTTGACTTATCCATACCTGCGTACACAAAACACAAATACAAGCATATTTTTGCCATTTTTGGTCTGTTTTGGGTTTAATTGGATTATTTTAGGTATAAATGGATATGTGTATTTTACACTTATCAACAAGAATCTGTTTAACTTGCTAACTTTCCATTTAGTTCTGCACTTGCCTTGATGCATCTCGTGATGGCAAGTTGAGGACCGCGTATGCTTTTTGGTCATGCTTTCAAAACCGTTGGTGCTACCTTTTGTAGCCTAAGAAACATTCCTTCCTGCATTCCCCGAAAGTGCACTTCTTGGGTCATTTCATGTTTATTTGTCGAAGGTTTGAATGTTTCTGTTATGTCTCGGATTGATTTCTTCTTCCGTGCCGGCTCTTTATGACAGGTCATCGACATATACCTCACTGGTTACATCCAACTTTGCCTTTTGGAATGCCATATCACTAATCGTTGATTTGTGGATCCGGCTTTTTTTTAGACACGACGGCATTTTTGAATAGCAAAATATTCTTGTGCTTGTTTATGGGAACGCAGTTTTTTCTTCATACTCTTTGCCTTCTTAATCCTGGTGGTAACCCTTGTATGCGTCCAAGAAACATTTGAAAGAGTACCCACAGAGGGACTCCACCTTCCAGTCTATTTCCGGTAATGGATAACATCTTTGGGCATGGTTGTTAAGGATCTTTGAGTCCAACACTTTCGACAAGTTCCGGTCATGCTTTTTGACCATTACCGGATTAGATAGCAATGTAATAATGGACCTCCTTCATTATTCAGAGTCACTAATTTTTTCCACCTCTTCTTGGAATTGGCCTTTATTTCTTTCGGGGCTGTCATTATCTTCTTTTGGCCTCTAACCGCGAATATCCTTCTCGGATATTCAAGCGGTGCTCCGCGATGCTTCGTGGGACGCCCGTCATATCAGCTGGCTTCCAGGCAAAAATATCCAAGTTTTGTTTGAGCAAGGAACATAGTTCTTTACGTCCTTTTTCTGTTATGTTGATTCCTATGGCCAACTGTCTGTTTAGGGTATTCCTGTGTATCGCTATGTTATTTTCTTCTTCAGTATGGGCTTACTGCGGAGGCTGGATCGCAGATCGGAGATCTTAGTTATATTTTACCACATTCCATAGAATATCCCTAATAATTGTAACGGTTAACCGTGCCGCCATTCAACAGGAAATTTCAAACATTCTCCGTGTGTGTTGATGGGACAGCTGATTTTTCTTTTGCTGGAGCCTGCCTATTTTGCATTGTGTTGGGATGGTGACCTGATACATGAAGTTCATCCTAGCGTAGGTGGAGTGTACTTTCATCACTATTTTTACTAGCAAGGCTATCTGGCCCAGCGGCCAAATGGTCTCTCCGTTGAATCCGATAAGGTGGGTCGTGGCTGGAACCATTTGATCCCTTATTTCTTTACGGAGCTTTACGAAGCAATGCTTATACAAGACTTCCGAGGATGCTTCCAACTCTATTATACCTATGACAAAGTGTCGCCATTTCCGACTTCGATGATCATCGGGCTCTCCATCCCGTCTTCTTCACTCAGAGGTAGGAAAGACAGTGCCGTTCCGGTAGAGGTAGCTCTGAAGTAATCATAGGCTTGGCACTCTTTTACTGGTTGGATCATCAGTTAGTCTGAGGTTTATCCTTTCCGGACGCTTCCCCTTTTTCAGTGCTTTCGGCTGTCATTCTGTTTTAATTCCCTGATGAATTGTGACAATTTTCCGGCCTTGATCATTTCATCTATTTGTTTTACTCAGACTGCATGATTCATTCGTGTTATGTCCTGTATCTGAATGAAATTCGCAATACTTGCTTGGATCCTTTTTTTCCACCGGAGTTACCATTGGGGGTGGAGCTTTGAACTTTCCTTTTTCCAGAGCGAAAATTTCTTTTGGTGTTTTAGTGAGGAGTGAGAACTCATCTGCTTACGATCCGGTCATTTGTTTTATTTTTAAAGCCTTTCATGAAAGATCGGTTTGTTCCCCCCTTGTACGGTTTCCACGGTGAAGATGCTTTCCTCCGGCTGTGACTGAGTGCAGCAACTTCCCCTTGTAGGAAAGACGTAGTCATTCTATACATTTCGTCCACGGATCTCGGGATTCTTTCATATAGGCGCTTGATTAACCCAGGGTGCGTTATTCCGTGCAAAAATTTCTTTTGGTGTTTTAGTGAGGAGTGAGAATCTATCTGGCTTACGATCCGGTCTTTGTTTATTTTTGAAGCCTTTCTTGATAGTCGGTTTCTTTGCTTGATGTGATGTATCTCCACCGGATCTTTGATGTGCTTTGTTTGCTGAAGATAGTTTTCCCTAAACGCTGTCCTTAGATCTTCATAGCTATCAATCGACTCTTTTGGTAACTTGTCAAACCAAACTCTGGCATTCCCGGTTAGGGTTGAGTTGAACATGTGACACCATGTCGGCATCGCCCAACCTTCTGTTTTTGCGGCCGATTGAAATAACTTTAGGTGATCTTCCGGATCTCCGCTTCCGTCGTATGTTTTGACATGGCTGGGCATCCTAGTCCTCGGAAGACTAAAGTGCCGGATCCGTAGTGTGAAAGGATTTCTTTCCTCACATGTCCAAGGCTGATAGAGATCGTCTTCATAGGTGTTCGATTTCTGCCTTCTTGACCTAGATTTCCAGTGACCTCCTTCACTGTCCTCACTTTCCGAGTATTGGCTAGTCGTACGAGAAGGTGTTTGCCTTTGTTGATGTCTTCTTGTTTCAACTTCAGTTCTTTTTGCTTGGGGACTTCGCCGACGACTATCGTAACGCTCGGAAGTAACAGGATCCTTTCTTCCCAGTCTAGTAAACACGCCCCCTTCTTTCCGCGGCCGGGGCTGCGGTGAATGGGATCTATTCTTCTTGAGTCTTTTGAATACACTAGCGTGCGGTGATGGGCTTCGGGAATACCTGTCTCCGTGCCTTCTTCTAGGTTCTGTTCGGGCAGTTGGTGTCTTTGATTCAGAGTAGTGCGACTCTTCACGACTTCTTATCTTAATCCCGGATTCTTCGCCGTAGATCAGTCGTGCTTTTACCGCGTTGAGTTTGTCTTTCTGCTCTTTTTCTTTTTGCATCTTCTCGGCAATGAGCGGCAAAAGTTGATGATAATTTTTGTCGCACATTTCCCTAAGAATCTCATCAGACATAGGTTCCTCAAGAACCTGGGGACCATTCCTTCCCCCTGTGTTCCTCACGGCGGACGTGGGATTGTTTGTGATTTGTTCGTGAGTGCTCATGGTGAGTTTTTAGGAAAACGTGGTTGCGTAAGGGTCCCACGGATGGCGCCACTTGTTAGTACAAAATTCGTGCTGGGCTTGGTAGCGTGTCAAGTCTCTTATCGGGTCGGGCCTTCAAGTGACTTGGATACCGGATCTTGTACTAGAGCAAGAGAAGTGATGATTTTCTGCACAATTAAAAGTAAACCGTTAGCCTTACCGTGGGGACGGACCCCACGATTAGACTCCGGCGTGAGAGTAAGTATTCATTGTCATAGTATGTGTCAATAGAATAACGAAAATTGTGTACCTTTTGGGATGTATTGTGACCCCCTATTTATAGGTGGTCATACAAGGGTTTTCCTAGTATTTTCGTTACTTTATTGGTGGCCAGAAGTGGTCCCTTGTCGGCAAGGGTCGCGGCAATCGGAGATAAAACGGACGCAGATACTCTGCGGACGGACCGTCTTATAGGTGGATCCGCGGACGGATCGTCTACAAGTGGATCCGCAGACGGATCGCTAGTTTCGGGGCCGAAGCCCACGCGAGTTTGGGCTTTACCATGACCCGTTATCGATAGGTTTAACCAAAAAGCCCAAGTGATAATGTGGCCCAAGCCCAGAGGCTTGGTATACCCATTATACGTCATCAGAACGTATATATGATGATTCGAGTACATTTTAAATGACGAGCGGATCCACTTTTCGTGTTGCAAGTAAAGAAATATGAAATGTTTTGGTTATGTAGATTAAGTATTTTGACTTATTTATCCTATGTATATCTTTTGTGAGCTTTGACACATCCATGAGCACAAGCTAGAGACTAAAACATGTGGTTTGGACATTGTGTATTAAACATTTACCGGTCCGTTAAACAACCGGACCAAATTGTCCGAACCCGACTAACCGAAAATCTTATTATGTTCGGTTCACCAATTTGACTAAATTGGTTTTTATTTATTAGTGAGTACTTTTTGTCGTATTGTTGGTTTTCTTGAATATTGCTAGTCAACGATAGCAGGAAACCGCACAAATTTTTTTTTTTTTAAAAACGTAAAGATTCAGGTCCCGGTTAATTAACTAAATAACAGGGCTTAAAAACTAATATTTGGACCTTGTAAGAAATCATTTAGACCCTGTATTTTATTTACAAAACCGGTCTTAAAAGTAACTTTCAGATCTTGTTTTTTATACATAGAACCGGGCTTAAAAGTAACTTTTAACTGGCGTGAATGTCCAGACGTAATATAGACATGTCAATCCCAGATGAAGAAGCAAACCTGATCTCCAGCAGAGAGAAATTGAGCAGAGGAGATCAAAATCTAGCATGAGGTCATGCCTGGTGCAAAAATGAAAAGAGAAGATCAAAATCAAATAAAAAGTTAGAGTTTAGTTGTAGGTGCGATATTAAGCAGGGGAGACGTGAGTGAGGTTCGCCGCAACAGTGGTGATGGCGACGTGCGTCAGAAGGGATGGTGAGATACGGCAAGAAAAAATTTGCAGACTTTTCCCGGGCGACATGTCGCCCGGGATAAGATTAAATAAATATTTGTTAAAAATATTCCCGGGCGACATGTCGCCAGGGAAATATTAAAAATATATATATTAAAAATCTTTCCCGGGCGACATGTCGCCCGGGATTCCATTAATAATTTATTTAATAAACTTATTTAAACATTTTCCCGGGCGACATGTC
>BQNB010204788.1:0-10664 GCA_026074375.1 Tanacetum coccineum | reverse complement strand
TTAGAGTTGTTTTTATTTTTCCCTATTTGTTTGCATCCTCATAGGTTCATACGGGTTTGGGTAAGTGCTGTCAAACGAAGGTTTGCTTCCGCATTTGTGTTTATTCCGTTGTGACCCATTGTTCTTACCTGTCAGAAGCCATATACATTAGTTACACAGACTGTGCCACGAGCCATCTTTTTTGGATGCCAAGTGTTGTAATTTTCTGAGATAAATATGCAAGTGGCTGCAACGTCTTTCAAGGTGGTAGGGAGAAGGTAAGTTACATGATACTTGTGAACATTAAATCTATAGAAATTAGGACAGATATTGATTTCATAAAAACAATGGAAACTGTTACATATCTGCTTTTTTCTACCGTAGACAATAGTTACAAACGATAACTTCTACCATTTACTTACGAGTGTGCTCATATAGGTTGCATTTTATCAATAATTAGTTAACCGAGTTAGTTTAAAAACTTTTCTTAGACCTCTCATTGTTGATGCTCTTATGTGTTATTTTTCGGCCTCTAATTTATATATTTTAGCTGGTTAAGAAATTTTTTAATATTAAGCGGTACTATATGTTTTGCAAGTATCAAGTGCTTGTATCCATGTAACTATATGTGCTATGTGTGGGACATCTTTTCCTTAACCACTATATATCAGGTGAGGTAAAAAAACACTATTATGCACATAATATTTAAGGAAAAAGCATACACCTTTTTGTAGATCATAACCGTAGTCTTAAGAATGAAAAACCAATATGTAATCGAATGGAAATTACGTTATTTATTATTCTGCCATATGCTAACTCTAAATTTATTTGTAGTACATGTATCATCTTCAAAGGAAATACTAGTTGAGCTCGTTCAATCTGTTACGACACTCTTGGACTCGAGAACACGCCTCACATCTAATCTTGAGCAACATACTCAACCATATACGCTTGTTCAAGAACAGTGTTGTTAAGTACTTATTGTTATACTTTGAGTCTAACTTTGATACGTTTTGAGTGAGGCTCGGTCCAGATGAACTCGATGTGGATCAATCTTACTTTGTAGAGGTTTTATAGACATTTTACATAGAAGGTTAAGAGTTTTTTGGATTCTAGTTGGGATTTATTCCAGGTTTTTTGTGGTTGTAAGTAGCAGTCGCAAAACTAAGACAATGAATGACAAATTGATACATACTCGCCAACCTGTAACAGTTCTTGTTGGGACAAGTTCATTTCTTTCGTTAGTAACAATTGTGATACCGCCTTTCTTCGGTACACAGTAAATAGGGCTTACCCAAGGGCTATCGGCGATTGGATAAATGATACATGTATCGAGTAGTTTTACAATTTCTTTTTTAACAGAATTGATGTGAAAGGAGTGTTTCATCGCAGAATTGATGTGAAAGATTATTCGTTCAATTCCAACTCCGAGATTGAGTTGCTTCTATTTGACTCGAATTACTGCATCGACAGTGTGAAGAAAAAGGTCTTCCTAAGATAAGGGAAACTTTACTGTCTTCTTCCATTTCGAGAATAACGAAATCGGCAGGGAATGTGAATTTACCAACCTCAGCGAGCATATTTTCAACTATTCCAACAGGGTATTGGAATGACCGGTTGGCTAATCTTACGCTCATTTTAGTAGGTTTAAGAGTTTTTAGAGATAATTTCGCATATAAGGAATACGGCATGAGATTAATGCTAGCCCCAAGATCGGCAAAAGCATTACATGAGAAAGCTTTATTGATGTTACATGGAATAAAGAAACTTCCGGGGTCTCTAAGTTTTGGTGGGACTTTGTTTTAAAGTATTGCGGAACTTTCATTACTCAGAAAAGCGACATAAATTTGTTCGATTTTATGTTTATTATTTACAAGTTCCTTGAGAAATTTGCCGTAGTTGGGCATTCCAGCTAACACATTGACAAAAGGTACGTTGATTCGAACGGCTCAGATCATGTCAAGGAATTTTCCATACCGAGCTTTCATTTTTTATTTTCTGAGGCGTTGAGGATATGGTATTTTTGGTTTATATGGTTTGGGTAGCGGTGTCTCTTTGACTAGTTTTGGTGTTTTAGGTTTGGGTTGAGGTATAGGTTCATCGTCTTCATCATCGCTATCGAAGTTGATAGGAGTTTCAGAATCATTTTGTTGTTCATTTTGGTTAACTGGTGGATCATAGGATTTACCACTTCCAGTCAATACTGTATTTACATGTTGGTTTCAAGCTTGTGGTGGTTGATAAGGTTTTGATGAGCTACCTTTGGGGTTTGGTTAAGTGTTACTGGGAAGAGATCCAAAAGGTCGAGCAAATTGCTTGTCAGCAAATCTGTCGAATTTAACTTTAAGATTTTGAATTGATGCTTGATGGTTTTTAGTTGTTGTTTCGAGTTTGTTTTTTAGATCCATAAAAGTGTCTTTGACAAAAGAGTTGGTTGAGTGTTAAGCTTTGATGAAATCGCTTAGTTGTTTTTGAAGATCGGGTTAATCATCAGAGTGAGATTGATAGTTGTGTCGGTTGTAATCGTTTCTTCCACTTGAACGCCAGTTATCGCGGTTGGAATCACGGTCGCGGTAATCATTGTAAAAACGAGTACGACAGAACGTTTGCATGAATTTGGCTTCTTCTTCACGTGACATAGGTTTATCATCATCGTCAAGGTTTGGTTATTTTGAACGAGATTAAAAATCTTTATATTGAGCATCCATTTTCATGGTCATGGCATCCATTCGAGCCATAATTTTGCTAGTGTCAGAATTATTGTTACTTTCAGCGGCGAAAGCAACGGTTTCATTAAGAGATGGTGTGGTTTTTTGATTTTTAGCCCAGTCGAGCTTGAGTAAGACTTTATCTTCGAGAAACTGATAAGCTTGATTCGGAGTTTTATAGAGGAAAATACCACCAGCTGCGGCATTTAGAACTTCTTGGGTTATTTCGTTGAGACCGTGATAAAAGATTTTTATGTTGTTGCCTTTGGATAGGTTGTGACCATGGCAGTTTCTAAGCATCCTTCATACGAAGCCAGACATCGGTTAGAGATTCATTTTCATGTTGAGAAAAGGCTTGAATTTCTCCGAGGAGTCGGTCAAAAAGTGTTGGGGGAAAGAATCGGCTAATGAAAGCAGTTCGAAGTTCATCCTACATTTCGATAGTTCCTTCGTTGAGTTCGTCCAACCATGTTTTTGCTTCTCCAGTGAATGATAGGGGAAACATCATCAGGCAGACAGCTTCATTCTCGGTATCTCTGTATTTGAACATATCATAGATTCTGAGAAATTCATGAATGTGTTTGTGAGGATCGGTTTTGGTCCTACCACCGAATTGGTTTCCTTTGATGAGAGTCAGGTGTTTGTCTTTAATAACGAATTCGTTTGCGGTTTTAGGAATGGTGATTGCAGAACCGGGAGTCCGAGCGACAACACGGTCGGCAGCCCACATGGGTTCGTCATCCACGGGATTGAGATTTTCAAGGGTAACGAGAAAGTGACGAAAGTAATTGATGTCGAGAATTGGCGGATAGACAACTCTCGGATTTTGAGGAGGATTGTTTCTTTGATCGAATGGAACTCTTCTGTTTCGTCGATGAAGTCTTCGATTCAGAGTACGTTTAGGTTCAGGAAACGGTTCAACAAGTTCAGAGTTGGAAGCACGTGTACGCATCCAAAGGAGAATTTGTTTGGGTCACTTTGCCAGAAAATTATACGGCGCTTTTTTTAAAAAGAGGGAATGTTAAAAAAAATTAAGGTTTGATTACAGAACAGCTTTGAAATCCTCGGCAACGGCGCCAAAAACTTTGATGTGTTTCAAAAGCTTTAAATTTATAATTACTAAAAATACCAATTTTATTATAGGGAAACACACGGGTAAAGGTATAACCTACGTATGTAGTATAATCTTTAGGTAAGACCAGGTCGTCCACAGGGATTTGCGTAGTGTCGAATAATCAGTTGAAAAAAATAAACTTTAACAAATGTGAGAAATATGACTACTCGGATAATTTCATATAATTCATAAGTAATGGTAATAGTTATGATCTCAGACTTCGAATTTGTAAAAAGTGTTTTCTCGTCAGAAAATGTTTATACGAATTTAATTGTTTAACTTAAGACTTACGTTTAGCTAACTTGATTAAGTGTGTCACTCAAATAATCCAGTTACTATTATATCAAATCTATTTTTGTTTATCAAATAACGTAAGTGGATTTCTCATCACAGACGATAAAGATCATAGACAAATTTTTAAAACTATATAGATCACAACGGGTCGTTCGACCTATACCGAAGTGAGTATATAATCAAAGTTGACAATCAAAGTTGATAAGATTAGACACGATAGGATTTTAACATAAGCTTAAGATTAACAATATTGTAATTATACCAAACGCTTATTCATTATATTATTTTCACCGAGTAGTCATGAGAGATTTAGCCTCTCATGACTATGAAGTTCATAACAAGATTAAATTGATAAACAAGAAACATATTGTATCCGGGTAAGAATATGGATCAAAATTCACCCCGTAACAAGTATGGAATCTAAGTACAACCTTTTATTCTTAAAACTATGATATCGTTCTTCTACATTCTTCGTTATTCGATCTTCAATCTTCCAAGTAGTGTAGGTGAATGAGTTGATTGATGTGTGAATGAATTGTATGGAATTTGATAATGGGCTGATGAAATGTGTGTAAAATGTTGCTCTATTTATTAGCTAAGTTCGGGGTCGAAGTGCGGCGCACACAAGAAATTATGCGGCGTACTTCAGATGTTAATGCGAGGGTGTTTAATGACTTCATTTAATTTTCATAGCTGGATGGGAAGTGCGGCGCACAAAATTATTTGTGCGGCATACTTGGGGTATAAATGCATTCTTCATTTAATAGACTTTAATTCTTGAACTTCGCTTGGATGTGCGGCGCACTTAGGTCAAGTGCGGCGCACTTGGGACTTTTTCAGCCTTGAGTTATTTCTTATCTTTTTAACTTGCTTTTCGATGATCGTAAACACTTGAACGTTGTTTCTTTTGAGCTTGGGATGACTTCAATTTAACCTGCACATAATTTATGCTATTAGGTATCGAAAGTTCACGAGAAATGATAAAATATATATAAATAACGCCGCTAAAACATGTATAATTTAGGCGTTATCAGGGTCCTTTAGAAATATATTGATAAAGTTTTGATTTTTAATGTGTAATTTAGGGGTTTTTTGTTGGTTTTTGAATTTAGGGTGTAAACCTGCTGAAGGCGTCGAAGGTATCAGAAAACAGCGTGTCTGGAAAGGAAGAAAAGTGAGTCTCTTATTTTCTATATGTGCATGTAGGATATTATAAGGGGAATGATGAGGTTCAGAAAAAGGTGAATGCTTTACGTGAGTTAAGGCAGCTATTGTTACTGATAATATGTTGCAGTAGGCTTTCAGTACCCAAATAATATTCTATGTTGGGAGAAGGGTGAGGGATGGCTCAGGAAACATAGTTCGCTGCTCTTCGGGTTTTTTTCCTTCATACCGTATCAATAATATATGAATTGTCCGATAACCATTGGTTGGGAATTTTTCTGTTGGTAAATTCTATGACATAAGTTATAACCGTCATTCAGATTACTCGCAGCTTAATATGGTTCACACTCAAATGTGTTTGCTAGAAATGTTGTAGAGTTGAATTTCTTTGCATTATATGTTGTAGACATTTTTTAGATTTCCTTTTGGGTTCAGGTTTAGTGCCATTTGTTGATGCTTAGTTGAGAAACTTTAAACTTTTTGTTTTTTGTTCTTGACCGAATTTAAACTTTTTTCCATCAGCTCTTGAGTAGTTACATTAGTCTTGGCCCAAAAGGCAAAAATCTTGAAAAATGTATCACTGATTATGATGATCAATATCATATCATCAGATAATGTAGGGATTATTAGGTTATTCTACTGAAAAGGCAATGCCAAACACCCCCTAATTAGTTGAAACTGCAAGTTAGATTTTGGATGGAGAGATGTTGCAGGTGACACAACCCAAGAGATGTTGCATGTGACACCAAAAGTGTTGTTAGCGAGCCTAACTAAACCCCTTTTGATTGAGTTAATAATGACCCATTTTGACTTGGTAACTGACCACCCATGTTGGCGACTGTACATTTTGTAGTTAGATCACTGTAAAAGTTAATTTTTGATTAACTTCATAACGAGAAAGTGTTTTGACATTTCTTAAGTAGTTTCCGTGTGTGATCCATCCTTCTGGAACAAGATTTTGGTTTGAGTTGCTTCAAAACATAATTTTCTAAATTGTTTGTGTTTATGTTATTTACAATGGACCACATAATTACATCAATATATCGCTTTTACTTTCGATCAGATATATTTGCACCAAGTATGCTTTATTTATATAAATAAAAGAGTTATAAAAGTTGTTGATTTCGGGTATAACTTTGATCACATGTATACATTCTTTGTTTATTTTGCTTATATTGTGTATCAATATATTAATCCCAAACAGCCCTTAATGTGTTATGTGATTTAGTCATATTGGTCTACGAGGATAATATATTTAACCATGATTCGAGTTTAATTTTTAGACATTGCTTGCCGATTATTTTCAGGATATCAAATAGAAGGTTCATAAGATGGTGAAAGGTGTGTGGCTTTTGGAAATGGGAAAGCCTGAGACCGTGTCAACTTATTGATTATGTATGTTGTGAGTGACATAATATTGATCCAAACCGACATAATGAACAACCCTTAAATGGCTTGGTTGCAATGGACCATGTGTGTTTGACTACTAATGATGTAAGTTTGACTATTTTTATTTTTATTTATTTTTGGGTGTTTAATGTTTGTAGGTCGTAACTTAGGTGTGTTTCACAGTTTTTGTAGATTTAAAGCTTTGAAATTGTTGTAAATTTTGAGGTACAAGAGGCTCATGTTTGTTGGTTACTCTGTACAAAGAAGCATGTTTGACTCCATAATGTGTTTGGTTCATACTGTAATTCTGGAAGAGAAAAGATCACTTCAAAAATACCTCCTAGAAAGATTTTCTGAGGTAATTCATAACCAGCCTTTCATTACTATCCTAACTCTGTAAATACCTGTCCAACAAACATATAGTATGTTATGCAATTTCATGCCACACCTAAAGGCTTAGGCCAACAGCACACATGTGGTCTGTATATAAACATGCTAGGAAGGTAAAATGAATTGATTTTTTGTTTTTGGGTTTTAGCCGTACAAAACGTACTTTCGGTTTTGTTTCATGTTGGTACGTGAACTTTTTTTTGTTCCACTTAATGTAACGAACTTTCAAGTTTTGTGTTAATTTTCACCAACTTAACGAACTTTCTAATGTTCCATTTTGATACGTGAACTTTTTCTAATATTCCGTTTTGGTACGTGAACTTTTTTCTAATGTTCTGTTTTTGTACGTGAACTTTTTCTAATGTTCCGTTTTGGTACGTGAACTTTTTCTAATGTTCCGTTAAGTGGACCATAAAAGTAGCTCATTCCGGTAAAACAAGTTTTACAGTGCAAATTAACACGAAACTTGAAAGTTCGTTACATTAAGTGGAACAAAAAAAGTTCACGTACCAACATGGAACAAAACCGAAAGTACGTTGCTATTGTACGGCTAAAACCCTTTGTTTTTTGGACAAATCAAAGGTTTGGGTCAAAATATGAAATTTATTTGCACATCATATGAGACCGGTAAAATAGGTCAACACCATCTAATTTTAGAATTAATACATAATTTAGGTATTAATATGGTCATAACTCATAAGTACTATACAATTTGACCATGAACCCATTTCACTGCTTTCCTAGCAAGTTGCTGAACTTTTTTGACAAACTTATGTATGGAAAACAATGGTGATAATGGGTAGGTTTTCGGTCGTTTACTGATGTTAAGATTAAAAATCCAAAATCTTGAGTTTAGTGTGCAAGTATGCAATTAATTACAAGTCTGAAATTAAATTCGACACATTTTCTTGAGCAATCTATGTTGAAATGGGTCACTGGGTCACTTTTGTAGTATGGGTTGGTTAGGTTGGGTTTAGTTTAAATACATGAGTTAGGTTGGGTTCAGTTTAGTTTGGGTTTGGTTTAAAATGGGACATTGGGTCACTTTTGTAGTAAGGGCCAGTTTGGTTTAATTTATCAACACACCTTTCTGATAGTTAAACTTAATTCATCGATGCAGGTACTATTTTATGTATGGAATTGTAGGGAAGCTGGCTCACGAGATACACAAATTGTAGCAGGTAGATTGGTGCCAAGATCGAAGATAAAAATGATCGCACATACATTCTTATCATGCCATTTTACTGATATGGAACGCATTTACTGTATGTATCATTGTTTTTACAGATTTATGATGTTTATTGATATGAAGCATCTCATATTGAGTCTAATGGATCTGATAAGATGTAGGATGTTTATTGATGTAGCATGATAGATGAAAGTTTAAGTAGAGATATTTGTTACCACATATATTGATGAATTGAATTCTTTAATTTTTTCCGAAAAGTGCAACGCACGAGTATGAACGCCTCATTAATGAAAAGCCATTAAATAAGTAATAAATTTGAGTGCAATTAATTTTATTTTCAAACATCATATACGGTGTCTCTTAACCATGTGGGTCCTACACAATATTTATATAATATATAATTTTAATTAATCTTTCTCTCTCCCCTAACATTTAACATCGTCTTCTTCCTGAACTTCTATTTTCAGATAAATAACTTTTCATTTTTTTTCTACTTCAATGTAACATGAATATAGAATGTGATGCCCTTAAGTTTTTGATGCCCTAGGCCGTCGCCCAGCTCGCCCGGTGCTAGGGCCAGCCCTGAAGAAGGCTACACAAACGATACATAAACAAAGTAAAATATAAGTCTAATAAATTCTCCAATAATTAGATAACATAAGATGTCCCAAAATTCGAAACTAAAATGACATTATAACGTTTTCATCATAATACACATTTTCAAATATTCATACATACAATGCCTAACATAATTAAATAATTTTGCATCTTTGGTTGTTCTTGAAGTGAATAGAATGAAATTCAGTTGTGAATTTTATTGCACCAAAAGTGTTTGATAAAATTGCCTAACAGAAACATGTTGAACTAATGACTTAAAACTAGTAGCCTAGTGGTTAGGCATATGATGTACTAACAAGCGCTCTCACGTTCAAACCTTACTAGGTACGTACACATGTTCGGGGTTGGTCGAAAATGGTCACGAGATACTTCGGTTAGGCCGTGTACATCTTAGTCAAAGACACGCCCTTCCTAGGAATCAAAGAAAATGTTATTTTTAGCATGGCTTACTAGCTTACTATTAGATTATGGTGATGTTTCAAAAAATATGGAAAACATTAGGAGAGTAGATAAGAGGCACTAGGTTAATGTGAAGCTTATTAAGATAACATATTATAGATGAAACCGTAGAGGGTGTTTTTTATAGCTTTTTTTGGGGCTTATGAGCTTATTTTTCATAGACACTTTTTTCTTCTTTTTTTTGCAATTATAAGTCACAATAAGCTCATAAGTTGCCAAAAAAGCATAAAAACGGGCTTATGAAAAGTTACGCCGCAAAATAAGCTCATGAGCCCAAAAATAAGCTAAAACAACACCACACAACTATTCTTTTGCTATTTAGTGCTTCAAGATTTTACATTGAAAGTATTGCCCGAACTAAAATAAACAAATTGAAATATACAGGAAATCGACATTGAAAGTATTAGCCAGAGCTAAACAGATCTCGCTTGTCTAGTTGTGCTAAAAGTATTAGCCATGTATAGAGTATACAAAACCTCTACAACAGTTAATGATCCTGCTCCAGCTCCTATTCTGCAGAAAAGGGTCTGCCAATTAATCCCATCACTAGATGATCAGAACTTGGCGAAGATGATGGCACTGGTACAACTGAACTAGTGCAAATTTGGTTCAATGGGAACCCACATAATCTCTTGTTCCCTAAATAGGATGTCTTCAAAAACGTCTAGAACTGGGAGCTGTTGGAATATATGGTAGTTGGATTAGTCATATGCAACTAGAAATGTGTGAGCCTATTGGGGGCACACACGTTAAGCACATAGAGTACGTTTAAACTTCACAAATGATTTCAAAGTAAACTGTTTGGACAATGAATGATCAAGACAAAACTTCTATGTATATCTTTTGGTGTGGCCGGATATAAGAAGCAAAAAGAACATTCTTGGACGTATCTTGATACATTGAATGTAGAGATAAGAATTAAGGGAGTGTTGTGATAGGTTTAAGAGAATTGTGATAAGGTTATACTTGAGGTTTTCAAGTCTTATCATAATTATACTTTGAAGGCTATATAAGGACCTCTTGCTAGCTCTTTACAACCGATTGATAAAAAAACATCACAACATACACACAAGCTGCCATTCCCTTATTCCATAATCACCCGAAATCAATAAGCCATAATAGGGTTTTTGATTTTAGGTTTCACCCAAACCTACTAGTTATATTCGGTTAACCTTTTAAGGTTATTTATATTTGTGATTCGATCCCAATTAATTATAGTAGGTGTTGTTCTTCGGTTTACAAGTCTTTAAGGAGTGAAGACATATAGATTCATTTAGGGTTTTTAGTTTTGTGGTTTTCGGTTCACTTTACCCATTTTCGGTTGAACCGAATTCAACACATACCCTAATTATATTTTTTG
>BQNB010204787.1:0-10664 GCA_026074375.1 Tanacetum coccineum | reverse complement strand
TGAATCCCTAGGACCATACTCATTTACCTTAGGTTGTTTGAATTCTTCTAGACCTGAATAAGATAAGTCTAAAGGTGTTAGCTCTCAAAATATTAATACTGAGAAATATTTTGAATAAGATAAATAGGATCTAATAATATTAATACTGTTAATCCTGACATTAGTACTGGTAACACCAAAGTTAATACTGCCAGTACTGAAATTAGTACTGCTAGTTTTAGTGATGCCACAGTATATGCCTTTCTATCCACTCAACCACAAGGGTCTCAACTAGTTCATGAAGATCTTGAGCAATTTCATGATGATGATTTAGAAGAAATGGATCTAAAGTGGAACATGGCACTACTAAGCATGCGGGCAAGAAAGTTCTATCAGATAACTGGAAGGAAGATCATCATTGATGGAAGCAGTACTGCTGGATATGATAAATCAAATGTAGAATATTTCAACTGCCATAAAATGGGACATTTTGCCAGAGAATGCAGAGCACCAAGGAGTAAAGACAACAGAAACTGGAATCAAGGTAGCTCATCAAAGGCAGTAAGGATTGAAGATACTTCTAAAAAGTCAATGTGTGCTATAGATGGTGCTGGATTTGATTAGAGTGACATGGCAAAAGAAGAAATTCAGGCAAACATGGCTCTCATGACATTCTCAGATTCTGAGGTTACAAATGATAAATCTTGTTCTAAATCTTGTTTAAAAAATTATGAAGCTCTAAAGAAACAGTATGATGATTTACTTGTTAAATTAGATGATATTAGTTTTAAAGCTTCTACATACAAAAGAGGTTTATCAATTTTAGAAGGACAAATTCTTAAATATAAAGAATCTGAAGTCCTTTTTTTTGAGGAAATTGCTTTGCTTAAAAGAAGTATAGGTCACAAAGAATATCAAATGGGATTACTTAGGACTGAACTTGAAAAGGTTAAGGAAGAAAAGGAGGGGTTTGAGTTTAATAAATTGCCAGTTTGAAAAATCATCAAAAGACTTAGATCAGTTGTTAGCGAGTCAGATAACTGACAAAAGCAAAAAGGGTTTTGGTTATAATGTTGTCCCCTCACCTCATCCTTTGATTCTAAATAGACCAACATCCTTAGACTTATCTTATTCAGGTCTGGAAGAATTCAAACAACCTGAGGTAAATATCATGGTCCCTATAGGATTCAAGTTTAAAGCCTACACTGATTAGTGATAAAGAGTCAAGATAATTCCAAGGAGAATACTGATGACTATTTAAAACAACAACAAAAGACTGATTCTAAAACTAGCTCACTTAAGGTAGACAAAGATTGGAAAGAAAAGTTTTTATGTCCTGCTAATCAAGTTAGGGAAGAAGCACCTAAGAAAGCTAGAGAAAATAATTATGCTCCAATCATTGAAGATTGGGTGTCAGATGATGAGGATGATGTTGAGTCTATCCCTAAGGTTGACAAGAAAACTGTTATACATACTGCTACTAAGAAAGATTATGTTAAACCTGAAACCACCAGTTAAGGAGTTCAATTAGGTATCCCAGAAATGTACAAGTCACAAAGACCCTGATAGGAAACCAAGATTGGAATGGTTAAAAATCCAATCAATTAGGATTGTAACTTTGTTTTAATAACAAGGCATGTTTATCTGAGGAAGTTTTTGATCACTTCAATACAAGTTGTCTAATGTTCACAAACATTATGGTCCAAGAGTAGGCTTAATGAAGACTAGCCTAAAAACTTTAATAATCAAGGCCATGTTAATACTGTTAGAGTCTGTTAACACTTCCAGACCTTTTATACTAGCTTGGATTTTCAATACTGATAGGCCTCTATACTGCTCACCCAAAATCAACAGTTCCTTGTGCTAGACCAAAGACACATTTTCAAATTCAAGCACAATCAACTGTTCAAAGGCCCTTTTACAAGAGTACAGCATTAACAAAAAGGTCCCTCATAATCAAAAAGTTACTACCTGGTAAACAAACTGTTAATAACTGGTAGGCAAAAAGTTAATACTACAGGGCAAAGGGATTTAAAGCTGTTAAGCCCCAGCATGTGGGTTTGGAAACCCATCAAACCCAATGGTGCATCACTTGGTTTAACCAAATATATACATTTATGCACTAGGCAGACCAAAGTCAGTAATGGCTTGGACCAAAAGATAACTAACTTCATAAGTTTTTGAGCTAGTATAATTCACAGGTTAAAATTAATAAAGATTGGTTTGATAGTGGATGCTCAGGCACATGTATGGAAACACCATCTTTTCCAGATTTTCAAATACTTTGATGAAGAGATTGTTACTTATTTTGTGGAGGAGCAAATGGAGGCTGAATTACTGGCAAAAGTCTAATAACCTGATAAACTTGATTTTGATGATGTTTACTTTGTCAAAGAGTAAAGTCAACCTCTTTAGTGTCTCCACATGATGTGTGAACAAAAGAACTATGTTCTTTTAACTGACTCTAATGTCTTGTCCCTATCTCCTAATTTTAAAGTTGCCTGATGAAAATCGAATACTTATTAAAATTGCCTAGACAATGATACATGTACAGTTTTGATATGAAAAAACATAGTTTCCTACAGATGGTACAACTTTGTCAAGATGCAAAGGTACATCTGAGGAATCAAATGCTCTACAATATAATGCATGGGTCAGTCAATTTAAGAATAGTAATAAACTTGTCAAAGAAAACTTGTAAATGATACGCCTTTTAAAAGATTTGAGAATGACCAAACTTGTTAAGCCTGTCTTAAAAAGTGCAAGCAACACAGAGCCTCCTTGTAGGGAGAAGACCATGCCTTTATTCCCATACTAAGCCGATTTATTTATGCTGGCACATGGATCTCTTTGTCACAATATCTTGTTGTAAGATAGTCTATTCAAAAAAATATTGCTAGGAATGTACTGATGATTATAGTAGATTTTCATGGGTTTTCTTTTTAAGAACTGAGGATGAAACAAGTGAGATCCTTAAAAACTTTATCAAAGAGGTAGAAAACCTAGTGGATAAGAAAGTTAAAATAATCAGAAGTGATAATGGGACAGAGTTTAAAAACAAAGTGATGGATGAGTTCTGTAGGGAAAAAGGTATCAAAAGAGAATATAGTGTAGCAAGACACTCAGCAAAATGGGTGTAAGCTGAAAGGAGAATAGGACTCTCATTGAGGCTGCTAGAACAATGTTAGCTTACTCTACATTACCTACAACAATTAGTACAGAAGCTGATCTACTGCTTGCTATGTACATAATAGGGTCTTATATCAATCCTCATAACAAGACCTCCCATAGAACTCTTTAAGGTATTACACCAGCTATTAGGCTACAGAAACCATTAGATTCATGTTTCTATTCTTAATACTTAGATAAGTTGGCAAGTTTGATGGAAAAAGTGATGGAGGTTTCTTTGTTGGATATCCTTAGTAGCAAGATTTTAGGGTATAACAACATTAGAACGCAGAAAAGTTCAAAAAACTTGCATATTGGGTTCTTAGAGAATAAGCCTATGAAAGAAAGGACATTTGTCCAAAGTGGCTGTTAGATCTTATTCACTAACCCCAATCATGAATTATGTACCAGTGGTTGCAGGGACTTTTTCTAATGATTTTGCAGGTATACAAGGAGTTTTTGAGTCTAGCACATCCTCTCAACAATATCAAGATTGGATTTCAATGCCAATTTGGAAGGAACTTCATATTTGGTGATGCTTTACCAAATCATTGTTGAAGATGCACAAATAGAAGAAAAAGATGAGTTACAGATAAGAATGATGCAACAGAAGAAGTCTCTTGATGGTAGCAATCTTCAAAATAATGGTACTGCTGATCAACAACTTAATACTGCCAGGCAAGAAGTTAATATTGGTAGTAGAGAAGTTAGTACTGCTCTCCCTGAAGTTAATATTGCTACTCCTGAAGACTTGGTAGGACCTAGTTCTGCATCTGAAGACTCACATATGGAGGACCAAGAAATTGAATTGGGGAACATTCCTCAATCTTATGAAGTCCCTATAACTCCTCACACAAGAATTCACAAAGATCACCCAATTGAGCATGTGATTGGTGATGTGCAGTCATCTGTTCAGACAAGAAGGATGAAAACTTCTTACTCTGAAAAAGGATTTCTTAGTGCTATCTATGAAGGGAAGTCTCATCAGGATTCATCATACATGTTCCTTATTGTTTTGTTTATTTTTTTTATTTTCCTCTCTCAGGAAGAAACCAAAAAGAATTTCCAGCTCTTAGAGATCCAGCATGGGTAAAAGCAATGCAGGAGGAACTTCTTCATTTCAAACTGCAAAAGGTTCTGGATTCTTGTAGATTTTACTCTAAAGGTCAAGAGCAATATGGTACACAGTTGATGTCTACAGAAACAAGAAAGATGAAAGGGGGATTTGTCATTAGAAACAAAGCAAGACTGTTGCTCAAGGACATACCACAAGAAGATGGCATAGACTCAGAGAAGTCTTTGCAACCTGTAGGCTAAATAGAGGCAATAAGAAAAATTACCTGGCTATGCTCTTATATGAGGTTTTTATGGTCAACCAAATGGATGTCAAAAGTGGCCTTCTTGTATGGTCAGAGTGAAGAGGAGGTATAGATGTAGTCAACCTCCAGGCTTTGGAAGATCCTACCATCCTGAAAGTCCTATAAGGTAGTGAAAGCACTATAAGGTCCTCCATCAAGCACCAAGAGCTTGGAGGTAATGACACATTGGCCACTTATCTTTTAAGCAATGTATTTTTCAAAAGGACAGATAGACCAAACCTTTTCATCAAAAGACATAAAGACATATCTTGCTTATTCAAGTCTATGTATATGACATTATCTTTGGATCTACAAAGAAGGAATTAGTTGATGAGTTTGAGAAGCTAAGAAGGATAATTTCAATGAGTTCTATGGGAGAACTCACTTCTTCTTTTTGGGATTACATGTCCCAATAGAACAGAATGGCATTTTTATCATCAAGAATAAATATGTACATGAGATTTTGAAAAGTTCAACTATTCAGATTGACAGTCTGCCTCTACTCCAACGGATTTGGAAAAAGCCTTGTCCAAGAAGAGATGCTGCTGATTGTTGATGAACATCTTTATAGAACTATTATATTATTTAAGATGTACCTTATAGCATCCAGCCAGATATCAGTTGCATATGTGCATGTGCAAGGTTGAATTTTCTCCTAAAGACATCCCATCTCTTAGCTGTCAAAAGAATCTTTAGATACCTTAAAGGCAAACCATCATTAGGCCTTTGGTATTCTAAGGATTCTCCATTGGAATTAGTTGCTTACACTGATAGTGACTATGCTGGAGCTACACAAGATAGGAAGTCAACAACTAGAGGTTGTCAGTTTTTGGGAAATAGACTGATCTCTTGGCAATGCAAGAAACAAACTGTAGTTGCCACTTCTACAACTGAAGCTGAATATGTGGCTGCTACAAGTTGTTGTGGATAGGTTCTCTGGATCCAAAACCAACTGCTGGATTATGGGTACAATTTCATGGATACTGTTATTTACATTGATAATACTAGTACTATCTGCATAATAGAAAATCCTGTTCAACATTCTAAAACAAAACATATAGAGATTAGGCATCATTTTATAAGAGATTGCAATGCTAAAAAGTTGATTCAAATGGCTAAAATTGACACTCAACATAATGTAGCAGATCTTCTTACAAAAGGTTTTGATGCTGGTAGATTTCAGTACTTGGTCTCAAGTATTGGAATGCTCAATCCCTAATGCCCAAATCTCTTGTTTGTTTTTGTAAAGTTTGTTCAAAGTTAGTACTGTTAAGTCTGTGTAAATTAATACTGCTAGTTATAATTAGTACTAGTCAGAGTTATATTATAAAACTGTTTTGTGTCAAAACTGTTACTTATCGTTAGTACTAGCTAGTTATTTTTTGTTTCATAATTGTTAATCCTGTTAGTATCATTTAATACTGCTAGACAAGAAAAATAGTTAGATTTTGTTTTTCTTGGTTCTGTGCTAACTCTTTCAGGATAAGCAATAAAGTGTGAAATTAGTTACACAAAGGTTCATTATTTGAGGGGAGGAATGTTGTTTGTTCCTCAAAGTGTTGGTTTTCACACCACACAACAAATGGTCATCAATTCACCATGTCTCATAGACAACAAGGAATTGACTAGTCCAGAGCAAACGGCTCCTGGTAAAGACTTCTCAAATCCGTTGATAGTTGATAGTTTACACAAAACTATATGGTCATTAATGCACCATGTTTTTACAATGAAGCATTGGCTAGTCCAAAGCAAACGGCTCTTGGTAAAGACTCATCAAATCCGTTAATGGCTGGTAGTTTGCCAAAAACTATACTTTGTGTGCATTGTGAGCCAAAAAGAATAGAGAGAATTGGTGAGCTTAAAAACAGAAAGAGAGTTGTATGAAAAACAGACAGACTGAAAAGTGAGCCAAAAGAATTGAGAGATTCAATGTGAGCTTAAAAACAGTAAAAGAGATTGTGTGAAGTTCTTTTGGAGTCATACAAACTTTGGAGTTTGTACTGCTTTTGGGTGGAGAAGTTAATACTGCTAGGCTTATTTTAGTACTGCTAGACCAATTTTAGTACTACTGAATGACCGTTAGTATTGTTTGGGTCTAACAGAATTTTCATTAATTAATAGAGCCGTTGAGATATTTCCGCCAAATTCCTATGATATAGGGGTTTGACCAATTGGACTTTCATGAACTATCTATATATACGTTTGATTTAATCACGATAATCTCAATCTCTTTAAGACGGTCAAACCATATCTCTACGTTTCTCTATTTAAATTGCAATTAGCTTTCTCCAGCTTTCATATATTCATCCACGATCATATCCCACTCGATTACTCACACTTTCAGTTATGGCAAACTTGGAATTTTGTGACAAGCACAACATGGTCGCATTCTTAGAAAAATCTACAGGAAGTGCAGGGTTTCATCAAATCATCGATTTCCTAAATCGAAGTCACATTTGCTATGCACTGACAAAGAGCCAGTATTTTTTTTCTCATTTAGCAAACAATTTTGGAGGTCTGCTGAAGTTTCTACTGCTGAAAATGGAGAATTCAAGATACTGCTACTAATAGAAGGTCACTCAATGACTATACTGAGGATCTTTATAAGCCGACATCATCAATTTGGATGATCAAATGGTATTTCATCTATCCCAACTCGAGAAAATCTTTGAGCAATTGGCGCTTATAGGATATACAACAGACACAGATAAGTACTTTTCAAAAGGGTGCTTTTTCCACCTCAATAGAGGTTTCATATTCCACAAATTCTTCATGTGCCTTAGCCTAAGAAGACTGATTGTGAGTCAGTTTTAGTAGTAAATATGCAGCTGCGCCTATCTGTTTAGCTTCAATAGAAGTATAATTCTCTAGGATGATTTATAAAGCATATGGTGACCAATATCTCTAGTCCCCATAAGTTTTTGATGTACCCTATGTTCATTCAACTATGTCTAGATATGCAGAGAAACCAGCTTCAACAACACACAAGATCATATCATGTACCCTCTCTTAGCATGAAAGTGTTTAACAATATGAAGAGGCCTACCAAGGGATTTTCAGGTCAGGAGGTTGCTCTATTCCCCACTATGCTAGATGTTACTGAACCTTCTACTTTACCTTCCCGAATCACATCTTCACCTTCACCCTCACCTGACACTTCACCTTCACACTCACCTGAACCTTCAACTCAACACTCACCTGATAATACCACTGCTGCTGCATCACAACCATCACCAACCCAACCATCACCAACACATCCATCACCTGGAGCAGAACACCATTTTTCTCTACCCCATGACTCACCTCTCCATGATGTTCACTCACATAGAAGTGATGAGGGTAGCTTGAAACTTAATGAATTGATGAATTTGGTTACCAAACTTTTTGACAAGATTAGAGTATTGGAGGATGACTTGAAGAAGACAAAGAAAACCTACAGTTCTCAGGGTCAAGAAGCTAGAGTCTCAAATAAAGACTGGGAAAGCAACGAGACAAGCTAGGGTTGTTCTTTCAGATGATGAAGTCCTTGAAGATGATTCTTCCAAACAGGGGAGGAAATTATCTGATGCAGAGGTTCAAGAAAAAGCAAGTACTGAAACTGAACTATTTATTCAAGAAGTAACTCCAACTGAAGTCATTCAGATTCAACAAGGCATTGAAAGGAAGTTGGATGAAGTTAGTACTGTTTGTGCAAAGAGAAAGGTACTGTTAGTGGAGAATTCCAATAGTTACTAAGCAGAGGTAAACCTTAAATCTTCTAGGACAAACTGTTACTTATACAAGAAGGAGTGCAGAGAAAAGGTCAAGACAAGATACCAAAGGGTCACCTAGCGAAACCAAACAAGTAAATTTTGTAAGAGCTCAAGAAGTCAAGTCGAAAGAAAAATTGATAAAATCAAACCCAAACTTAAAACCAAAATTTATACTTATAAACAATACTAAAGTTCCTATTGCAAGTGATGATGAGGTAAAACGTTTTTACAAACCTTCCTTAAAACCCGAAGTCGGATTTACTAAACCCACAATGAGGTCTAAAACACATCCTCCAAGAAGAAAGGAAAACTCTCATCCTCGTTCAAAAACACCTCAACCTAGGAGAGACCAAGGTAGACCAAATTACTCTAACACTAATCACACAATGTGGAATCATCCACACCAACCAAGTTTTACTCAATGTGGAAGATGTTCACCATGCATGTGTCAGAATCAAATGCAAAACATGTTCGGAAAAAATAACTTCGGACCCATGAAACGATGGGGACCAAATGGCTAAATCATCATATCTTCCGAGGGTAATCATCTACAAGCATCCTTTGGATTTCGTCAAACAAATTGAAGAACTCATATAGGATTTCCATAAATCCTCATCCTTAAAGCTTGCTACCTTGAAGATTTTAAAGTAATTTCTCTTGAAGGCTAAGGTATGTCTCACTCTCTATTTACGTAAATTATAGATTGGTATATGATATACTTAGTATTAGTGATAGTTAGGAAATATGGTAGTCAATAGAAATTCCATTTGTTGGCTTTCTAGTTTTTAAAAGAATTTGTTCATTAGGAACCATTCTTTCACATGGATTATTGATGACATCAAATAACGTCTATTTTATAGCATCATTTATCTCATGTAAATAACCCATTTTATATGATTATTGCAAGGAATTGTTACTTAATCGTTTGTATTTAAGAATTGCTGTAATTATGGAGTACTTGGTGAAGATTAGCTAAAAGGCACACATTTTGGAGCATAAATGAAGAAGTTTGAGAAAGTCTATTGATCTCACAGCAAATATGCCATATTATTCTAGACCTATACGATGTATCCAAGACTTTGACGAATCAAAAGACCATTGCCTGACTTTGAAGAATACGCCGTATCCACATCAATGATACGCCGTATATAATACTCTGGTCAACGATGAAGAATTAATTGGTTTTACATCAATACGTCGTATCCATCAAGAAGATACGGCGTATCCGTGCCTACACTTCACAGATAACCATGAAGGATTGAAGACCCAATACGCCATATCCAGGGTCCTCTATATGCCGTATCCAAGGTTTATTATACACTAAGATTCTGGAAGATATCAAACGTGGTCCTTACTCTAAGAAATCGCTAATACGCCGTATCCCACATGGGTGGATACGACGTATCAAACCGACTATCAAACCCTATATATAGACAACCCAAAACTCAGTTTTATGTATGCAAGTGAATCCCTAAACCACTAAGTCAACCAAGAGACGATCCGAAGAGCATAGAAGGTCAGAAAAGAGACTCAATATCATAGGAAAACTCTTGTAATCTTCGCGCAACCGAATACGCGTTCGATCGAGGTTTCTTTACTTTAATCGTTCATATATCAAACCGTGTGTATTTTTACAATGTCTATCGGCTGATACCTTTAGGTATCAGCCATGTTTATGAAGATCTAATGTTTGGTTTGTTTATCTCGATTGCTTAATTTATCGTTGATTGTTGTTTATGTTTATCAATTTATATTCGTTTACGTGCTCAAGTATGCGACCTATCATTCAACTGGGTCTAGTCCTACATATTTAATGCGCTGCAACTTTGGTGTTGTTTGGGCGTAGGCTAAGAGTCCGGGATAGCTCTCCATATTGCAATTTATATATCTAGAATCATAGGATTACAAATATTGACCTATCTTTGCCTTTTGTTTAGTGAGCTTAGTTAAACCATAAGGTGACCTTGGTATCAATGAGTACATTCTTATTCCATTAGTAAGGACTCGAACAGTGGACTACTAGTATATAAATCGTCGTTAAGCAGTAAGTGGGTAAAGTCTCCATGAGCTAGGGTTTAGTAAGAGTACCATTATTAATCTCCTAAGATAGATTATAATCAACAAATGCTTGCTTTATGCGGATGCTTCTATTTATGACAGGATTAGCGTGTCTAGGTCGTTGGAAGAAGTACCGCCTAAGTCTAGGAATGATATGCCCCTTCGAGATAAGACAATCATTGCACTAAATAAACAAACCTGTGTTTTATCATATTTTTCATGGTTGATACGTTTTCCTTACATTAGTTCTCGACCGCTTCTCTATCGTTTTCTTGTCTTCTTGTTTGTGTTTATTGCTTTACTTGTCATTAAAACCTTAGGTTAGATACACAAAACCGTGCCAGTCTCT
>BQNB010204785.1:0-10664 GCA_026074375.1 Tanacetum coccineum | reverse complement strand
TCCCTCTCAAATGCCATCTGATCACAAATCCACTTCTTCTTATTAAACGAATCACACACCAATTCATTCTCCAGATCTAACCAAAGGTATATCATCATCACACCTTCTTCAAATTCTACTCTTTTTTTTTTATTTAATTATATTACGCTATTAACTAATTGAATCAAACAGATGTTAACCAAGTTCGAAACGAAGAGTAATCGAGTTAAAGGTTTAAGTTTCCATACCAAGAGGCCATGGATCTTAGCTTCTCTTCATAGCGGCGTTATTCAGCTATGGGATTATCGTATGGGCACACTTATTGATCGCTTCGACGAACACGATGGCCCCGTTCGCGGCGTTCATTTTCATCAGTCCCAGCCTCTTTTCGTCTCCGGAGGTACTCATCGCCTCTTTTTTTCTGCTACATTATATCTATTTACTTGATTTTGAGAAAATTAGGATATTTATTTCGTCTGATCTAATGATGCTTTCAAGTTAGGGTTTAGTTAGGTGATTGTGCGATCAATGTTGTTTTGTTTGTATGTATTTAGCAAATTTGGAGCGTGTTAGGATATATGTGTCGTTTATTTCGTCTGATCTAATGATGCTGTCAAGTTAGGGTTTAGTTAGGTGATCGTGCGATCAATGTTGTTTCGTTTGTATGTATTTAGCAAATTTGGAGCGTATTAGGATATATGTATCGTTTTTTGTTATGTTCAAGTTTTGAGAAATAAGGAAGTGATTTCAATTTGGAGCGTATTGAGTTTAATTCGATTGAATTGTGTTTATATGTAGTGATCGCGTGTTTTATTTGTAGTACATTATCTGTATTTAGCTAATTTAGTGACTATTAGGATATATGTATCGTTTATTTTGTCTGATCTAATGATGCTGTGAAGTTAGAGTTTATTATGTTAGTTAGTTAGGTGATATGTTTATGATATCGTGTTTGTTAGTGATCGAGTGTATTGGATATATGTATTGTTTTTTGTTATGTTCGAGTTTTGAGAAATAAGGAAATGATTTCAGTTTGGAGCATATTAGGTACAATTCGATTGAATTGTGTTTATATGTAGTGATCACATGTTTTATTTGTGGTGCATTATCTGTATTTAGCTAATTTAGAGAATATTAGGATGTATGTGTTGGTTTTGTTGCAGTGACTTGGATCTGGATATGTTAGGTGCTGAATGTTGTTTTGTTTAGAGCCTTTTGGGACATGTGTATTGTACTATCGTTTTTGTTGCAATTTTTAAAAAATAACGAATGATTTGGATCTGGATATGTATGTTAGATGTGATGCAATAGATAGGTTTATAGTGGTAGTTAAGCTATCTTGTAAAGTCAGAATGGTTTTATTTTTTTCTCTGACATATATACGGTTGTTTTTATATTGTTTAATCCATAGCCTGTTTTTGTTTCCGTAAGTTTGTTTAGTTGGAATGCATTGACATACATGAAATACTTGCGGATACATAGTTTCTAATATTAGATAGTTGATCCATTTAGGAGATTATGTGCGAAATTGTGACAGGAAGATGAAGTTTTTTCTTATGTGTTCATTGAACTTATTGATTCATATAAATTCATGTTTAAGTACTTGCCACAGTAATGATATTGGAACTTCACGTGTGTTGGTGTATTTTCTTTTTCGCAAAGAATATGAACAACAATGGTTCTGGTATTCTGGATGTGTACATTAGATGTGATGCTATGTTTATGATCAAGTGCTGTTTTAGTGGAAATTACGCTACCTTAGATGGTCTGGGACCTATTTGTTCTGTTTTCTGTACGTATTATTGTCCTGCTTATGTCATGTTTACATTAGTCAGATTAAACCCCTTGTGTCTCTTAGAATTTTTTGGAATATATTTGTTTTGAATGTGTGATTGTCCGTGCAGGAGATGATTACAAGATCAAAGTATGGAACTACAAACTGCATCGTTGTTTGTTTACTCTGCTTGGTCATCTCGATTATATTCGGACAGTTCAGTTTCACCATGAGAACCCATGGATTGTTAGCGCTAGTGATGATCAAACTATCAGGATATGGAATTGGCAATCACGTACATGTATATCCGTTTTGACTGGACACAACCATTATGTGATGTGTGCGACCTTCCATCCGAAGGAGGATCTTGTGGTCTCAGCATCATTAGATCAGACGGTTCGTGTTTGGGATATTGGTGCCCTAAAGAAGAAATCAGCTTCCCCTGCTGATGATATCCTTCGGCTGAGTCAGATGAATACAGACATTCCATCCTACTCTTCCTCTTATTGTGTCAGGAGCAGATGATCGCCAAGTGAAGATCTGGCGTATGAATGGTACATATTTCTTATTTAAACAAGTACATCGCTATTGGTCATTCACATGTAGCGGAGTGTAAACTTTTTATAATCATCTAGGAGAGTAAGAAAATGAGAACACAAAAACTAAGCATTCTGGGCGGCTCACAGGAGTTTGATAAATGTAGGATCTGGATGGTGTAGATTAGTTTGTTCTTCCCCAATATCTAACTTTTTTTTGCAATATCTGCAGTTAGGTGGCTGTTATAGGGAACTATGACTAAACTGCAGTGTGTCATTAAGTGTTGTCCCAAACTCCCAATGGTACCAAGTATCTTTAGAGATATCAGTGTACCAAGTACCAATTTGTTGTCCGTTAAAAAATGAAAGTATGCAAGTGCATTGAGTGCTAGGCCAGCTGCACTAAAAACTTTAGATCTAACAGCGTCGCTTCAATAACTGACGTGCTGATAATGGATGAAATCGAATATACAGGTTTCTTTTTTCATATTATTATATAAATGCATAAAACAAAACTGAGAAAGTATGGATCAAAGTGATGCACAAACAAAGTCTGCTTAGCAGTAGAATATTACTTTCCATTTATAAGTTCATTACTAATGCACAAAAGACAAACAAAAAGGCCTTTGTGCTCATGTGTATACCAGTAAGTCTTCTTCAAGACACGAAATCCACAATACATCACGAATACTGTAAGAAATCAATTAAAATTTATAGTGTATTATGTGATCCAATATGCCAATGTAAAGGCACTTTTACAGGTATAATAAAAACTCAGATATAATTCTTCTAATCTGCTGATATCATCTGCAATGTGTGTTTTATAAATTAACAAAAAGATTCCAAATAACTTGGTAACTTTGTGTCTCAGATACAAAAGCATGGGAAGTAGACACGTTGAGAGGTCACATGAATAATGTATCATGTGTTCTTTTCCATTCGAGACAGGACATTATTGTATCAAACTCAGAGGATAAAAGTATACGTGTTTGGGATGCTACAAAAAGGACTGGCCTTCAAACGTTCCGCAGGGAGCATGACAGGTTCTGGATTCTGGGCTGTCATCCGGAGATGAACCTTTTGGCCGCCGGACATGATAGTGGTATGATTGTTTTCAAGTTGGAGAGAGAACGTCCAGCTTTCTCTGTTAGTGGTGACTCCCTGTACTTTGTTAAAGACCGTTTTCTACGGTTATTCGAGTACTCTTCTCAGAAAGACACTCAGATAATACCAATCCGTAGGCCTGGTTCTGCCAGCTTAAACCAGGGCCCTAGAACTCTCTCTTATAGCCCTACAGAGAATGCGGTTCTAATTTGTTCAGATGTAGATGGGGGATCTTATGAACTCTATATCATACCTAAAGATGGTTTTGGTAGAGGCGATACAGTTCAAGAGGCCAAACGGGGTGTTGGGGCATCAGCAGTGTTTGTGGCGCGGAACAGATTTGCAGTCCTTGAGAAGAGCACGAATCAAGTGTTAGTCAAGAACTTAAAGAACGAGATGGTGAAGAAGAGTGCTCTCCCTGTTGCCACTGATGCTATATTCTATGCTGGTACTGGTAACTTGCTATGTAGGGCAGAGGATAGAGTATTCATCTTTGACCTTCAACAGCGATTAGTTCTTGGGGACCTTCAAACTTCTTTTGTGAGGTATGTTGTTTGGTCAAATGACATGGAGAGTGTTGCGTTGCTCAGCAAACATTCAATAATCATAGCTGATAAGAAACTTGTTCATCGCTGCACCCTTCATGAGACTATCCGAGTCAAGAGTGGTTCCTGGGATGATAATGGTGTGTTCATATACACAACCCTAACCCATATTAAGTACTGCCTACCTAATGGGGACAGTGGAATCATTAAGACCCTTGATGTTCCTGTATACATCACAAAGATATTTGGAAATACATTATTTTGCTTGGATCGAGATGGGAAAAACCGCCCAATAGTTATTGATTCAACTGAATATATTTTTAAGCTGTCTCTGCTGAAAAAAAGATATGATCATGTTATGAGCATGATAAGGAACTCGGAACTATGCGGGCAAGCCATGATTGCGTATCTCCAGCAAAAAGGTTTCCCAGAGGTTGCTCTCCATTTCGTGAAAGATGAGAGGACCCGATTCAATCTAGCACTTGAAAGTGGAAACATTCAGATAGCGGTGGCTTCTGCGAAAGAGATTGATGAAAAGGATCATTGGTATAGGTTGGGGGTTGAGGCCCTTCGTCAGGGCAATGCTGGTATTGTTGAATATGCATATCAGAGGACGAAAAACTTTGAGAGGCTATCATTCCTGTATCTGATAACTGGAAATTTGGATAAATTGTCCAAAATGATGAAAATTGCTGAGGTGAAAAATGATGTTATGGGGCAGTTCCATAATGCTTTGTACCTGGGAGATGTCCAAGAGCGAATAAAGATTTTGGTAAATGCTGGTCATCTACCGTTAGCATATGCTACTGCTAAGACCCATGGGTTGAATGATATTGTTGAAGACCTTGCTGAGAAACTTAATGGTAATGTTCCTTCTTTGCCCAGTGGTAGGTCTGCTTCTCTTCTGATACCCCCAACTCCGGTGTTATGTGGTGGAGACTGGCCACTACTGAGGGTCATGAAAGGGATATTTGAGGGTGGCCTTGACAATGTTGGAAAAGGTGCAAATGAAGATTACGATGATGCTGTTGATGCTGATTGGGGTGAGGACTTGGATATTGTGGATGTAGAGAACATTCAGAATGGAGACATCAGTATGGTGCTTGATGATGAAGAAGCACCTGAAGAAAATGAAGAGGGAGGTTGGGATCTTGAGGATCTTGAACTTCCTCCTGATGTTGAAACCCCGAAAGCCACCACTGCTCGCTCGTCGGTTTTTGTTGCCCCCACTGCTGGTATGCCTGTGAGTCAAATTTGGGTTCAGAAATCATCTCTTGCTGCTGAACATGCAGCAGCTGGAAACTTTGACACCGCCATGCGGTTGCTGAGCCGCCAGTTAGGAATCAAGAACTTCACACCATTGAAATCATTGTTTATTGATCTTCACATGGGGAGTCACACTTACTTGCGTGCTTTCTCTTCTGCTTCATTGATCACATTGGCTATTGAAAGGGGTTGGAGTGAATCAGCAAGTCCTAATGTGAGGGCCCCTCCTGCACTCGTGTTCAGTTTCTCTCAGTTGGAAGAAAAGCTCAAGGCTGGTTACAAAGCCACTACTACTGGGAAGTTTACCGAAGCCTTACGGCTCTTTCTTGGTATACTCCATACCATTCCCCTGATTGTTGTTGAGTCAAGAAGAGAGGTGGATGAAGTTAAAGAATTGATTATTATTGTGAAAGAATATGTTTTGGGCTTACAGATGGAGCTTAAAAGAAGAGAACTGAAGGATAACCCAGTTCGCCAACAGGAATTGGCGGCTTACTTTACTCACTGTAACCTTCAGCTACCACATTTAAGACTTGCCTTGATGAATGCGATGACTGTGTGCTATAAGGCAGGTAACCTAATCACAGCATCAAACTTTGCGAGGAGGCTCTTGGAGACCAACCCAACTGCAGAAAACCAAATGAAAACAGCCCGTTCAGTTATGCAGGCCGCTGAGAAGAACATGAAAGATAAAACGCAGCTGAATTATGACTTCCGAAACCCGTTTGTTGTTTGTGGGGCAACTTACGTTCCTATATACAGGGGCCAGAAGGATGTATTATGCCCATACTGCACTTCACACTTTGTTCTTTCCCAGGAAGGGCAACTTTGTACTGTTTGTGACCTTGCAGTGGTTGGATCAGATGCTTCTGGTTTACTATGTTCTCCAGCGCAGATAAGATAATTCAAAAAGTTTCGTTGACCATCTTGCAAGCCGCACTTCATTGGGTAATCCTATTTCTCATGTGTTTCTTTTCTTACTGGATTTTTAACGGTATGTATGGCTAAGTTGGTAAATATTTTTTAAAGTTGTATTTGTCTATCGCCATATGCTATTTTTGATATAAAGTTAACGCTTTCTTTTTTGAAGACGTCATTGTATTCGTGATTCTAGAGAACCTTTAGTAATAGACAACCCACTTTAATATTCATTATATCTTGATAACTGTGTTTGATTTAGGTGACATTTGACTGTTAGTATGCCAGTGAGGTGCTATTATCAACATTTGTTTTTGTTAGTATGCCTACTTGGACTAAACTAACTACCACAACAAAGCCTTGTTGTAGTGCCCCTCTGCCCAATGGTAATTGCAACATTTGACTGGACATGCATCACGTGAACTGTTTGCTTATTAGTTCACATGTAAAATAGTCGCCTTCAGTTAAGCTATTACAAAATATATTTAGCTTTTGGACCCAATTCAGTGTTGTCAATTCTTTTTGGTGCCACAAGTGGATGCTAACAAAAACAAATGTTTATCTAGATCTCATAGGGCCATAAAAAGGTGCCAATCTCATAGGGGATATTACAATAGGAATGTTGCAATATTCAACGTACAGGGAAAGTAATAAAGTTACAGCCATTGACCTTTCAAGCTTATTTTGTCCTTTCTCTCTTGATGGTTTTTTTTCTTATTAAAGAGCTTCTACGTTATGTGAGACAATGTTCCCTTCTCTTCTCTCAATCATAGTGAATTCAAGAAGTAGCTTTTGACAGTCTGAATATATTAATGCATATAGACAATGTAGAAACTGTTATTCCTGTTGCTGCGTTTTAGTGTCCTTTTACAAAGACGTGAATGAAAATATTATGTTTATTTTATAGTGGTAATGCTTTAAAAATCCTCATCAGCAGGTCTAATTTGGTTGAAAGTTTTTTATGCTTGATTAGATTTACTTTTGTGGGTATCTTGAATACATGATTTGTTTTCACTCCACTCTCCAACAGACGTGGGAGAATAGCTTGAAAGTTTTAAATAACTAGAACGTTCTACTATGACAGTCTGTAGCCCTGTATAGTAACAAAATGAGTGATTCCCTGTATGTCGCCAACAATAATATCTACATTATTAAGTAGCGTTAAATGTAAGATTTTTATAGGATAGTAACATGTATGATCTAGTAATGATCCATTATCGGAGAGAACCTACCTACCACAAGTATCAAATAGGTCAATTTGGTGAAATGGCTGCTTCCTGAAAGCAAGCTGATTATGTATACGATTTCGTATATCCATTATTTTCACTCATTTGTGTCCTATCACAGACTTCCTTTGTTTGGTTGTAATTAAGCTTATAAGAGATTCTGATGTTCTTATCTCTTTTGATTTTTGCAGTTTAAATGTGTCTGGATACCGACTAGAGTGAAATACCCCTTGTGGCTTCTTGATATCCCTGTTCCTGTTGGTGTTGCTTGCGGTTTACATTCAACATTTTTGCCTCAGAGCTGATGTTTATGCTGTTAAATCAGGGAGCCCATCATAGTAAACTGTAGAGTATATTTGTTATGGATTTAGTTTCTGGACGTACAAGGTTGGTTTCAGGTCTTATTGGACATGGTGAGGATACGAGCAGAAAGTTTCATGGTATCGCAAAAAAGTATGATGATATTTTACTATTGGACGTGCATAGGATTCAATATTCAGATTTTAGACCTATTTTTGTATTTGATTGAAGTTTATTTTTGCTGAACTGGGTGTCTGTATGTAGTTGTTTTGGCAATAATGTTTCAGGACTTAAAAAGTGGTGTTCACAAAATTTCTTTACTCTCATGACACATTATTCTCGATGATGTTTTTTGGTGTAATACATACCTTTAAAGTATGAACAGGCTGTTAATTTGCAGGTTCTAGTAGTTTGGTAATAAGGAAATGATTTATTCCTTCATAACAAACAACGGAAATTCCATAGTGCTAGTCGTAGCATCTAATTTACGAGATTTTGTTGACCGTCACAATTAGAAAACTTATATATGCAAGTATTTTGTAGTTTCAAACATAATTACACTATAAACCTACTGTCTTTGTACTCTTGTATAAAATTGCAATCTGCACCCATTTTGTTTTCACTATCACATTTACGTAATGCTCTGCACTCAGCAAAAATTAACATATTTGGTGCATATTGCAATTATACACATGAGTACAAGTAGGTTAAAGTATATATTATGGTATATTTATGTTTGAAACTACGACTGTTTTGTATATATGTTTTCAGACTGCAATAGGCTAACATAAAACTCATTCGAATAGGATAGCACTACGTTTTATTTGGTTGCTACTTACAACTCTAGTGTTAAGGTAAGGGAGATGATTTGCACACATATAAACGGCTTGTGAGCGGAAGTTTGATGGGCCTTATTAGAGACCAACAACATGTGGACATCCTAGAAATTTACGGCATTTGACAAAAAACCGACGTGTATGCTTCGGACTGATTTTTAAAGCTTTTCGATTTTGGATTTTTGGTTCCTGTAAAATCTTGTAAGGTGTCGGTGCAACAACGCAACCTCCTTATACTACGATACTAACATTGTTCCTTTTGTTCAGTCTCTTTATCCTTATTTCTTTTAGCCTCGTATCAACTATAACAAACTGCATAAGAGTATACGGTTTCAAAGCTAATCTAAAATGGTGCTTGTATCTCTGATTGTGATCACACGGTAGAGAGATCTTTGAAGTTAATTACATATATTATACCCTTTTCATTTGATCCCATAAGTAGTTTCCTTTTCAGAAAGTAGTCCTCGAATTTATTTCCTTTCGTAGCTTTGACATCATGCAAAGTAACTTTTCAAACCATAGAACTTAATAAGAATAAAGTAGTTCCAATGCAAATAGTTTACAGCAATCTGATTTTCATCACCGATATTATTGTTACATCTTATGGTTTGCAAAGTAACGTTTCACACCTTTTGTTGTCATGTCAACTTCTTTAACATCTTCCACAACTGGCTCATCAACATTCTTAACCCTTCATTCTGCATATTCATCAAGAATACGGCGTAACCACACACAAATGTTACGCCGTAACAAGTTCGAAAAGTACAAATAGAGCCCTAATTCTGCATATTCATCATCAACCCTTCTACCACAGTATCAAGGGGCGAACCAAGCTTCCATAGGTCGAAGAAATCCATCTGAAGTCCAAAGGAGAAATCACTTTACTTACTTTTGTATTTAATCATTCATAAACAAATCCTGTCAGAATTATGAGTTTTCGATCAATGAGTCCCTCCATTATTTCTTACTGTTCTGTTACCATGAGTGGCTAAGCACTTCTAGTGCTGGCCTAGTTATGTAGTTACTAATGTTATGATTAATGTTTCCTGTTTGATTATCGCTTTATTAGATATCTTTATAACTTGTCATAGATCCCTGCGTTTTGGCAATATTGAAAGGTAGATTTGACCCGGTTAATCCTTTTATTAGGCAAACCGGTGAACTTAGAATTAAAAAGGTACTAGGATAAGTTGGAATCTATCCTAGCGTAGGAATCGATTAGATCACCGCCTTAATTACCCTAAATACTTAATAAAGCGCAAGAACTTTTTCAGAGAGGGTTAATAATCTTTTTAGGTTATTGACAAATCTTTTGGATGGTTGGTACTTAATAGCTACAACAAGGATACCTTAACAATCAGAATTTCGAGCAATTGGGATCCATGGAAGTATAGGACAAACCTCAAACGTCAATTCGAATCTGTCAATTTTAGAACAGTAATAAAACGATACTTAGACTTTGCACTAGGAAACATGTCATATACATTAGTAATAAAGTAACTAGGTTAGAACGCTTTTCTCCCTATAGTCTTCTTCTCAATTTACTTTTTCGCATTTATTTTCTGTCTTAATTCTCAAAATTATTCAAAATCATTTTCAAACCTGTGACATTTCAAATTATAACTAATCTAAACTTAGCTCTTGGGACGACCTCGGATTTAACAATCCTACATTACACACGACCGAGTTCTCTGCCCGTTAATGCGTGTAGACATCGGTGAACGAGTTTTTATAAATTTAAAACTTGTTAAATTATTTCTTTAAAAGAAAATACACATCACACAATATTCAGGTATAACCAACACATCATACAAAATTAAGCCAGTAGATAACTTGAGATTTATAATGTCACACCTCCAAAATCGGTCTGCAGCGAAATGGTAACATTGGGGTGCGACTTCATAGCACAAGGTACAAGTTACAGAAAACGACTCTAAGTGAGACGTTTTGAAAAGTCAACCATTCGATGATTCTTATAAATATCAGAGTTTCATTAGGTCCCATTAGTATTGTATTAAAAAAACATTTTTAAAATGTTTATCGAATGGTACTCAAAGTGTAAAGCCTTCAAAAATATATATCCGCGCAGCTCGAATGCTCCCAATGCTCCACTAGCAAAATAGTAACCTGAAAATACATGCTAAAACGTCAACAATAATGTTGGTGAATTCATAGGTTTA
>BQNB010204781.1:0-10664 GCA_026074375.1 Tanacetum coccineum | reverse complement strand
GCCCATGTGCCAAGTAAATGGCTAAGGGTATAAAAGAACCCTCTCCACACATGGAGAGGGTGTTGGTTATATTTTCACACATTTTTTTAATTCACATTTCTCTCTCTTAATCTAACATTCCTAGTTTCTTTCTCTCTACCTTTCTTTTCTTTCTTTCATATCCGGCTCCAATCAAGCTTATTAGAGCTTATTCGAGTTTGCTTATTATAGTTGTGAAGGATTATATTAGGCCAACAACTAAGAGAAGCAATCTAGGGAGTAATACATGATTAAATAAACACAATCTTATATTATATTGTTATCACCAGTAGCTTAGTTTATATTTAGTTTTATAGTTAAAACCAACTAATCTCTCAAATATATGATTTTACCTGCTTTTATAAAATATAAAAACACAAAAATAATCTTCTCTCAATCCCTAGAATTCTGTTAGACCGTGATCAAGCCTTCCCAACCTATTCCCCTAGAGAACGATAACAACCCCCGAGTCTTGCCTATACTACACTACAACGATTAGGTACACTGCCTAGGGAGTTGTAAAACTTCTTGTAGAAGTCCTTACGACAACCGCAATCAAGTTTTTGGCCCCACTGCGTAGGGAATAGTTAGGTTTTTTTATTATAGTTTAGCTTAGTTCTACTTGCTTGAATCATTTCAAGTAAGACTTTAATTTTCGCATATTAGCTTTCTCGTAGCATGTCTTTTCTTTGTGTTATCTGTTTCGTAACCCATTCTCGTCAACCGCCATAGGAGACGAGAATCCTATCCGCACTCTAGGAGACTACTCCAAACCTAGGCACGAGGGCTACAGGAATACCATCAAGCTCTCCGCAGGGAACAACGTGGTACCTCTTCGATCCGACACCATCCGGTTGGTGCAAAATGGATGTTCATTCCACGAACTTCGGTCCAAGGATCCAAACCAACACCTCAAGGATTTCCTTAAACTTGTGGACTCACTTGACCTTAATGGTGAAAATAGGGAAAGAACACGCCTGCGTTTATTTCAATTTTCCCTTCGCGATTAAGCTAGCAACTGGCTTGAACGTCTTCCAGCTGGATCCATCACCACATGGGAGGATCTTTCCACCGGGAAGGACCGCAAAACTCCGTAATGATATCCTAATTTTCTAACAACATCATGAAGAATCTTTATCCGAAGCATGGACTCGTTTCAAGGATTTACTCCAAAAAGTCCCTCATCATGGCATAGACCTTTAGCTCCAAGTCAGAATTTTGTATGACCATGTCAATCCCGTCACAAGACGAACCATTGACCAATCGGCTGGTGGTAAGCTTCGTGACCAAAACGTCAAAGAATCCTGGGCATTATTAATGGACCTCTCCCTCTCTGACAACGAAAGTTGGAATGACCTAAGGGATTTCGCTAAGCTGGTCAAGGCAATTGCATTGCCTCAAGATGTCCTGAGTATATCCGACCGCCGTCTAATCGAGCTTGAAAATCAAGTCCAACGCTTGATGGAAGCTTATCTTGCTCCGACACGACCTAACCAAGTGAACAAAATCACTACCTCATGTGAGATCTGCAGTGGACCCCACGAAACTTAGTATTGCATGGAAGACCCCGAACAAGGCTTTGTTGAATACGCATCCTCGCATACCGATGAAGCGAGAGGTAAGTGGTATACCTTCAAGCCCGAGCAAAACAATCTTGGTGACACCTATAATCCATCATGGAGAAGTCACCCAAACCTTAGATGGAGACAACCCTAAAATTCTTAAAATAATTTTTCAAACCCACCTAACCGGTTCTAACCCAACGGTTCAATCCTAAACCGTTCCTTCAACAACCGTCCTCAAAGCTTTAATAATCAATCAAATCTTAAAGGATTGGTGTCCAATTTCATGGTATCTCAAGACGCTAGACTGTCCAAGTTTGAAGCCGATTTCAAACAACAACAAAGTGAGATGATCAACAAAATCGACACAGTGTTGAAGGCCATCACCGATCGAATAGCGGGAGCCCTACCTAGCGATACGGTTAAGAACCCAAAACTGAGCACTTATCCAGTTTTGTCTGCTCGTTCTTACCCAAGTGAAGACCCGTAATGCTTAACTCAAACCCATGGTTTGATCAATGCCATCACAATCCATACCGAGCAACAAAGCGTCTCTTATAATAACAGAGACAAAGAGAATAAGAAAGAAGAGGACAACCCGAAAAATATTCACTTCGACCCTCCTACACCACCCAATCTATCTATTACATTCATCACCGAAAAAGTCCTCAAATTCAATTCATTATTCGAATTACTCGAATTAGTTCCCCCATCATCCAACACTGAACTCATTTGCACCAAAGAGGAAGATGGCGATGTGATGTTTATTGAGATAATCCTGAAGGATGACAATTCCCGCATAGAGGAACCTGAAGCAGGAGAGCGAGAAGTGGAGTATTTTGACATATTCCCGACTAGGAGTGAACTCGCATATCACAAGTACCTCATGTGTGGCCTAACCCCCTCAATATTTCTACGAAACCCCATCATTATGGAAGGATGCCCTTCGAACCTCAAGATACCATGCAACATTGGGCGTGTGCATGTAGAAAAAGCCTACATTGACCTTAACTCCCCTCTAAATATCATGACCCGAATGATGTATAATTGGATCATGAGGAGAAAACTCAACCCTAGGGAAGATGCAAATAGAGGAGTTAGAAATTTCACAGGAAGGATTAAAGGAATGCATGTCTTCGTAGGAAACTTCATCTATATCATAGACTTCATGATTATTGAGGATATTAGCTCAATTATAGACCCTAGGCTGTCACAAGTAGTGCTAGGGAAACCTTTTGTGGAAATATCCAACATGACTCACGACCCACCCGAAGGAGTAGTCAGGTTCACCAACGGAAACAATGAAGTTGCCTATAAGATGCCCCATAAGATAGAACAATACGACTCATTACAAAATCAGTCTACCTAAAGAACAAAGAAGACAAAAAGAGAGGAGTGGAGTATGTAATGAGCAAAATATTAAGATTTTACAAAGAATGCCTAGAACTCGGACCTAAATACCTGACTGGAATGGATGATGAAGGAGAAGTCACGTAAGAACGTGTGACTTCGAGTCTAGCTACAAGGCTCGTAAATAAAGAAAAGCGCTTCTTGGGAGGTAACCCAATTTTACTTTTCCCGCACATTAGGAGTGTCTTGTGTTTTATTCTTTTCATTTTATTTTATCATGTTTGAACTCTATCTTGTAATCAAGCTTTGTATTGCTTTTAACCTCGTCTTAATTTCAATCAAAGGTATTTTGCATATAATAAGTGTAGGGGGATTTATCCGGTTTTTGAACCAAGTTTAAGCATGTTAAATAATGTGTTTAGATTAATTCGCGTCAGTTTCGAGTCATATGAGTAAATTGTCAAATCTTAAGTTTTATGCAGCCATTTATACAGGAATTAACTTATGGAATCAAGTGCAGAAAATTTTTCATCAAAAACAAAATTTTCGTTTTCACAGAACGTAGAGACGGCGTCACGATTTACACGCGACGCCGTCACCACGACACCTGTGACGGGGTCAGGATAATCCTGACGGCGTCAAACGCCCAGGTCCAGAAAACTTAAAGTTTTTAATTATTTTTGAAATAAAACTTGCATAACATTTAAAATATGTAATCTTCTGTTATAAACCTATAAAACCAATGAGTTTGACAATTCTCTCATCCCATCTTTACTGATTTATCGAGTCAAACCTTAAATTCACATTGTATATTTATATATCGCACATTTTATGCTTGGTGTAGTTGTCTTTGTCTTTGATTACAGGTTATATATGACGAGAAGAAGCTTGGAAGTTCTTAGGAAGTTTCATTGGATGATTCTTGGAGGAAGATTTAACCAGTTATCGCATGTTTCTTCTCCATCATTGAGCAAACCAGGGGAGTACTAGTTTCTTTTCCTTGTTTTCTTATCCCTTTAATTTGTTTTTACGGGTACCTTTATAGAACATTGGGGATAATGTTCAACTTAAGTGTATGGGGAAAATAAGCCATAGAAACTATTCTTTTATTTCCCATTTACTTTGTCCTTAAAATGATGGGTAATATATCAAAACATAGCATAAGAGGTAATTTTGACCCAAATTTAAATTTTTTATGACATATACCGACGAAAACCAAGTATTAATAACGTCTCATAGATAGGAATTTATATTACTAGCACAAAAACCCTCAAATTCCACCCCTAAAATGTGAGGTTCGCCCTTAGATATTATATCTTTAGCTTGTTCGAGTTAAGGAGTGAGCAATCATGTATGTCTATTCCATCGTTACGGATGTGTATGCGGGGTTTTGTCGCCTTTTTTGGAACATTGGTATCGGTTACTTTAGGATTATGAGAGTGTACCGGTAGTATATCAAATTCTAGAAATTGTTATTGTGATGCATCCTGAGACCGCATAGTAAGTATTAGGATTTGCTTGATATGAGGCATTAGGATTAACCTATGTTTTAAACATGTAATTGTTATGATGGTCACACCGATCATGTAACTATCCTACACCCTTGCCATGCACTCATTTTTAGTACATTATTGTTTTAACCCAAGTTAATTATTTGAGTACATGGTTGCTAAGTCCTTATCCATGTAAATACAGTTTTGGGACGATTGGGATTCATGGTAGTATTTATTTCGCGGAAGAATAAGGAAGAAAAGTTAAGTCAATACCCCCATATGTACTCATTTTTAGTACATTTTTGTTTTCACCCAAGTTAATTATTTGAGTACACGGTTGACTAAGTCTTTATCCTTGTAAATACTGTTTTGGGATGATTGATATTCATGGTAGTATTTATTTTGCGGAAGAATGGGGAAGAAAAGTTAAGTCAATACCCCCATATGTTTGTTAGATGATCTCCGTGTTATTTTGATCCACCTCAAAACGGGTCATTAATTAGATTGTAAATATCGAGCATATAAAGCTCAAGTGTAGGGGTACGTGTTATAAACCCTATGTTGTGATGTATTATGTTATTAAAAAAATAGAAAAATAGAAAAGAAAAAGAAATAGATTGATGTAGAGTTGTGTAGAGTTTGTATATCTTCGTCCGAGTCTTGGCTTAGCAACCAAACCAACATGTATTCGTATAAATAATTAGCTAACCCTTCCACTCTAAATTCACCCAAAGCCACCCAAATGTATCTCATCCGTTTCCGTTTCCATTATATGTTATCTTACACCTACACCCCATAACCCTTTAAAAGACCTTTTAGATAGTAATGAATAATGCTTGCGCCTAGCGGTGGAGGTTTGATCATTTACCAAGCCTATGGTAATTTATATGCTATGACAGATAATGAGTGTTGATTTTCCGTTTCCCTTTATGTTATTATTTAATTTACACCGAGTGAAAAAGAGAAATCCTATATATATATTAAATTAAAACTTATGTGTGGTATAGTATTTACTTTCGTGCTTTTAATTACGAGGTCTAGAAGGTTGTGTTGTAAAATACTTTTAAAGAGTAGGTAAAATGACCCTCATATTGCTATTGTCTAGGTAGAAAAGCCCATTTGCTTGAGGACAAGCAAATCCCAAGTGTAGGGGTATTTGATGAGGTGTCATTTTATACACTTTTTTTAGGGTCGTTTAACCCACATTATTTCGTGAGTGTTTGCCCAAATATAGGTACTTAATCGTTCTTTTGGGTATTTGAATTTGGAAGGCATGTGGAAGAAATACACGTGACCTTGGGCTCATTTGGAGAAGAAACGGACAAGACTACGAACCAACACCAACATCTCTCAAGAATTTCTACTCAGAAGCTGGAGACGGGTCATTAGTTACATGTGAAGCCGTCACAAACCATCTCAAGACGGCGTCACAAGATCTCCAGACGGCGTCAGATTGTACGACCCAGGGACCATTATCTAGAATATTATATTCATGACGGCGTCACGATTAAAAGTCGACGCCGACACAAACGATTTTTCTATATATTACAATCCGTTTTTAGGGTTTTAGGTGTGTAACTTTAGAATAAAAGAAAGGGACGAACCCTAGTTTGTTTAGCAGCTGTTAGGGACGATTTTAAGGCCTCAAAACCCTTGTACTTCCTTCAATTCATGTTTTAATCAAGTATGATTATCTTAATCATTCAATATGTCTATGTGTTGTTTGATTCATTATTGTTCTTGCTTTACTTATAACATGCTTGGCTAAACCTTCTATTGTGTTTATTTATGATTGTATGAAACCTAGGATGTAGATCTTAGTGGTGTTGCTATTTGTAATGAATATGCATGTTAGGTCTTAGAAAACCAGCTTTTGTCTGTATCGCTGTTGATATGTCTAGGAAAACATGATTGTGTAGAAAGGATACCATTGGGTAACAGTTTTCATTCTACCTTGCCCTTTATATGGTTGATCTACTCTTAATATATTTCAAGTGCATTTAATACACTATTAGGGGCCTTGTAATAGTCTTCATACTACCTTACTTGTGTGTTGCCTTAACGGAATATTAAATAGACGGCGGGTTCGTGTAATTCGTTCATGACTTAGGAAATAATTACATAGATCATCACAAGTGTGACAAAGCAACAACACTAGGAGAAGCAATCTAGGGAGTAATACATGATTAAATAAACACAGTCTTTTATTATATTGTTATCACCAGTAGCGTAGTTTATATTTAGTTTAATAGCTAAAACCAACCAAACCTCTCCAATATATGATTTTACCTGCTTTCATAAAATATAAAAACACAAAAAGAATCTTCTTTCAACCCTTAGAATTCTGTTAGACCGTGATCAAGCCTTCCCAACCTATTCCCCTAGAGAACGATAACAACCCCCGAGTCTTGCCTATACTACACTACAACGGTTAGGTACACTGCCTAGGGAGTTGTAAAACTTCTTGTAAAAGTCCCTTACGACAACCGCAACAACACACGAGTGACGTTTAACGAGTGAGTCGAGGTGGTGTTGATATACATGAGACGTTAAACGGGTTAGTAGAAGTGATATATGACTTCCTTTGTACATTTTCGAGGATTGACGTTAATTTTTGTTAAACGAAGTCGGTCAAACGGGTGAGTCGATGAGAATTTGCTTAACAAAAGACGTTAAACAGGTTAGTCGAGGCGGTATTGATATACATGAGACGTTAAACAGATGAGTCGATATGATATTGAAATTACATAGATGTTTAAAAGCGTTAGAATGTGATATCGTATGCACATGAGAGAAGTTTAAAGGGTGAGTCGATGGTGCTTATTCATATTACTCGTGTCGCTCTAACGGGTGAGTCGATGTTTTATACATGAGACATTAAACGGGCGATTCGAAGTGATATATGACTTTCTCTGTACATTTGCGATGTTTTACGTTAATTTATGTTAAGCAGAGTTGTTCGTTATAGGGGCGACTCGATGAGATTTTGCTTAACATGACACGTTAAACGGGTGAGTCAAGGTGGTATTGATGTACATGAGACGCTAAACGTGTTAGTCGACGTGATATACATGAGAGGTTAAACGGATGAGTCGAAGTGATATACATGATAGACGGTTAACGGGTGAGTCATAGCGGTATTTATGTACATGAGATATTAAAGCGGTTAGATGATGTGATATTGATATACACGAGACGTTAAACGAATGAGTCCATGCGATATACATGAGTGACGTATAACGGGCGAGTTGAGGTGGTGTTGATATACATGTGATGTTAAAGCAGTTAGACGATGTACTATTGATTGATATATACATGAGACGTTAAACGAATGAGTATGCGCGATATACACGAGTGACGTCTAACGAGCGAGTCGAGGTGGTGTTGATATACATGAGACGTTAAACGGGTTAGTAGAAGTGATATATGACTTCCTTTGTACATTTTCGAGGTTTTACGTTATTTTTTGTTAAACGGAGTCGGTAGTTAAACAAGTGAGTCGATGAGAATTCGCTTAACAAGAGACGTTAAATAGGTTAGTCGAGGCGGTATTAATATACATGAGACGTTAAACGGATGAGTCGATATGATATTGATATACATAGATGTTAAACGGGAGAGTTGATGTGATATCGATGCACATGAGAGACGTTTAAAGGGTGAGTCGGTGTGCTATCCATATACACGTGACGCTTAACGGGTGAGTCGATGTTATATACATGAGACGTTAAACGGGCGAATTGAAGTGATATATATCTTTCTCTGTACATTTGCGATGTTTTACGTTAGTTTATGTTAAACGGAGTTGTTCGTTATAGGGGCGTGTCGGTGAGAATTTTGATTAACTCGGACACGTGAAATGGGTGAGTCAGGTGGTATTGATGTAATGAGACGTTAAGTGTTAGTTGAGTGATATACATGGGAGGTTTAAGGATGAGTCGATGTATATACATGATAGACGTTTAACGCAGTGTAGTCGAGGCGGTATCTTCATGTACAGAGATATTTAAGCGTTAGACGATGTGATATTGATATTCACGAGGGACATTAAACGAATAGGTCGATGCGATATACTGAGCTGACGTTTACGGGAGAGTCCGAGGTGGTAGTTGATATTACATGTGTTGTTAAATAGCGGATTACAATTTGATATTTAAATGGTTATATACGTGAGAGTTAAACGATAATACGTTACGCGCGAATATACTTGAGTGAGCGAGGTGGTGTTGATATACATGAGACGTTAAACGGGTTTGTAGAAGTGATATATGACTTCCTTTGTACATTTTTGAGGTTTTACGTTAATTTTTGTTAAACGGAGTCGGTCGTTAAACGGGTGAGTCGATGAGAATTTGCTTAACAAGAGACGTTAAACGAGTTAGTCGAGGTGGTATTGATATACATGAGACGTTATAACGATTGAGTGATATAATATTTGATCATACATAGATGTTAAAGGGTGAGTTCGATGTGAGATACGATGTGCATTATGAGAGACGTTTAAAAAGTGAGTCCATGTGTCATTCATATACACGTGACACTTATCGGGTGAGTCTATGTTATATACATAAGACGTTAAACGGGTGAGTCGAATTGTGATATATATCTTCTCTGTACATTTGCGATGTTTTACGTTAATTTATGTTAAACGGAGTTGTTCGTTATAGGGGCGAGTCGGTGAGATTTTGCTTAACAAGACACGTTAAGTGGGTGAGTCGAGGTGGTATTGATGTACATGAGACGCTAAACGTGTTAGTCGATGTGATATACATGAGAGGTTAAACGGATGAGTTGATGTGATATACATGATAGACGTTTAACGTTATTTTTTGTTAAACGAAGTCATTTGTTAAATGGGTGAGTTGATTAGAATTTGCTTAACAAGAGACGTTTAACGGGTGATTTAAGGCGGTGTTGACTTACATGAGACGCTAAATGTGTTAGTCTATGTGGTGTTGATTTACATGTGTTGTTAAAACGGTTAGACAGTGTGATATTGATTGATATATACATGAGACGATAAACAAACGAGTTCGCGCGATATACATAAATGACATCTAACGAGCGAGTCGAGGTAGTGTTGATATACATGAGACGTTAAACGGGTTTGTAGAAGTGATATATGACTTCCTTTGTACATTTTCGAGGTTTTACGTTAATTTTTGTTAAACGGAGTTGGTCGTTAAATGGGTGAGTCGATGAGAATTTGCTTAACAAGAGACGTTAAATGGAGTTAGTCGAGGCGGTATTGATATACATGAGACGTTAAACAGATGAGTCAATATGATATTGATATACATAGATGTTAAACGGGAGAGTCGATGTGATATAGATGCACATGACAGACATTTAAAGGGTGAGTCGATGTGCTATTCATATACACGCGACGCTTAGCAGGTGAGTCGATGTTATAAACATGAGACGTTAAACAGGCGAGTCAAAGTGATATGTATATTTCTTAGTACATTTGCAATGTTTTACGTTAATTTATGTTAAACGAAGTTGTTCGTTATAGGGGCGAGTCGGTGAGATTTTGCTTAATAGGACACGTTAAACGGGTGAGTCGAGGTGGTATTTATGTACATGAGACGCTAAACGTGTTAGTCAACGTGATATACATGAGAGGTTAAACGGATAAGTCAATGTGATATACATGATAGACGTTTAACGGGTGAGTCGAGGCGGTATTTATGTACATGAGATATTAAAGTGGTTAGACGATGTGATATTGATATACACGAGACATTAAACAAATGAGTCGATGCGATACACATGAGTGATGTATAACGAGTGAGTTAAGGTGGTGTTGATATACATGTGATGTTAAAGCGGTTAGACGATGTGATATTAATTGATATATACATGAGATGTTAAACGAATGAGTACGCGTGATAAACACGAGTGACGTCTAATGAGTGAGTCGAGGTGGTGTTGATATACATGAGATGCTAAACGGGTTAGTAGAAGTGATATATGACTTCCTTAGTACATTATCGAGGTTTTACGTTAATTTTTGTTAAACGGAATCGGTCGTTAAACGGGTGAATCAATGACAATTTGCTTTACAAGAGACATTAAACGGGTTAGTCGAGGTGGTATTGATATACATAAGAGATTAAACGGATGAGTTGATATGATATTGATATACATTGATGTTAAAGCGGTTAGACGAGGTGATATCGATGCACATGAAAGACGTTTAAAAGGGTGAGTCGATGTGCTATTCATATACACGTGTCGC
>BQNB010204778.1:0-10665 GCA_026074375.1 Tanacetum coccineum | reverse complement strand
AGTTATCAATTCTAAATCCGAGTTGTTTTTGCAGAAGTGTTGATTTCAGATGATTCAATACTAGGTAATAATAAACTACTTAGATTGGTGTCCAATTATTCCTTACTTCAATCAATTAGGTACCAATTAAACTAGGGGAATCATTCAATAGAATAGATTTGAAATTGATTAAATGAAACCGCAAGAGTACGAGGAATGATTTACTTACCGATGAATGATCGTTGGATAGCCGAAATTAAGTTTGGGATTAATGAGGATGGCTGCAGGTTGCTTGTGGTTGTGAGAAGGGGAAAGGGGGGATTCTGATGGGTTTTATAAGTTTAGACCCGAATCGTCATGACGGCGTTACGGGAAATTTTTCACTTTGGATCCTTGTTGTTTTAGGAATTTTGAAATTGCAGCCCATGACATCTTTTAAAGGAAAGATCATGTGTCTTTCCTCCCGGTCAAACACACGGTTTCTCTCTACGTGTGTAAACAAGCGGTGGAGAGAGAGATCATGTTTGATGGGGTCATCAACCATGAAGGTGGTGTCATTTTGAGTAGGTGGTTGAATGATTAGCGAATTGCTTGGGCTATGACGGGACAGATTAGCCCTCCTTCCAGGCTTAAACCCAAAGATATTCTTTCGAGGTTGAGATGGATTTGAGTGTATTAGCCAAACGTGTCTTACACATTGAAGGTTTGCAGGGGTAGGAAACGCCTTCTTCTTGAGGTTTTCTAAGAAGTCATGTTTAGCACTGTTCTCCAGGACCTTGGTGTCCAGATACTTTGTGATTTTCTCAATCTTCCTAGGTTTATTTTCGTTTTCCTTTATCCTTTCCTTTAGTCTTCTTGTGACTTTCGAAGAGAATTCCATGAATTCTTCTACAGTAACTTGCATGTAATCTTCGATTTTTGTGATCCTTTCCTCTTGGTAGAAGATGAAGTTCATTACAATGTGCTCAAATTCTTCTTGGCGTGATGGCTCAAAGGGTGGTTGATATATTTCATTTTCTATCAACCAGAATATGCTTCGCTTTTTTTCATTAACGAGATTGCGTCCTTCATAAGTGTATCGACTTTATGCTCCATGATACAAAGTAATTACATGATGTTGGGACTTTTGTGATTGATACTCACTTCATCTGGGATGAGGGCATCATTCCACCCTTCATCCTCATATTGGGCCTACCTCTCGATAGCAGACCAGGCTTTATCTGGCCTTAGGTTTCTAAGTCTCCCGCCTGCTGCGTAGTCAATGCCCTTCTAAATGGTGTCGTTGACATGATCGTAGAAAATTTGAATTTGAAGCCATAAGTCGAGACCATAATAAGGGACTTCTCAGAGTAAATCCTTGAAACAAGTCCATGCTTGGGATAGACATTCTCCATGATGTTGTTGGAACATCAAGATGTCATTGCGGAGTTTTGTGGTCCTTCCCAGTGGAAAGAATTGAGCAAGGAATCGGGTAGTAAGATCCTCCCATGTGGTGATGGATCCTGCTGGAAGACATTCAAGCCAATTGCTAGATTAATCGCGAAAGAAAACTTGAAATAAATGCAGGCGCGTTCTTTCCCTATTTTTACAGTCAAGGTTAAGTGAGTCCACTAGTTTTAGGAAATCCTTGAGGTGTTGGTTTGGATCCTCGGACTTAAGTCCATAGAATGAGCATTCGTTTTGCACCAACCAAATGATGTCGGATTGAAGAGGTACGACGTTGTTCCTTATGGGGAGCTCGATGGTATTCCTATAGCCCTCATGGCTAGGTTTGGAGTAGTCTCTAAGAGTACGGATAGAATTCTCGTCTCCTATGGTGGTTGACGAGAATGGGTTATGAAACAGATAACACAAAGAACAGATAGACTACGAGAAAGCTAATATGCGGAAATTAAATCTTACTTGAAAGGATTCAAGCAAGTAGAACTAAGCTAAACTATGATCAAAACCTAACTATTCCCCACGCAGCGGCGCCAAAAACTTGTTGCGGTTGTCGTAAGGGACTTCTACAAGAAGTTTTACAACTCCCTAGGCAGTGTACCTAACCGTTGTAGTGTAGTATAGGCAAGACTCGGGGGTTGTTATCGTTCTCTAGGGGAATAGGTTGGGAAGGCTTGATCACGGTCTAACAGAATTCTAGGGGTTGAGAGAAGATTATTTTTGTGTTTTTATATTTATAGGAAAGCAGGTAAATCATATATTTGAGAGGTTTGGTTGGTTTTAGCTATTAAACTAAATAATAAACTAAGCTACTTGTGATAACAATATAATAAAAGATTGTATTTATTTAATCATCTATTACTCCCTAGATTGCTTCTCCTAGTGTTGTTGCTTTGTCACACTTGTGATGATCTATGTAAGTAACTTATTTCTAAGTTCATGAACGAATTACTCGAACCCGCCGTCTATTTAATATTCCGTTAAGGCAATGCGCAAGTAAGGTAATATGAAGACTATTACAAGGCCTCTAAGAGTATATTAAATGCATGTGAAATATGATCAAGGTGGGTCAACCATATAAGGGGCAAACCCGGTAGTTGAAGACTGTTAACCATGATGTAGATCCTTTCTACACAACATGTTTTCCTAGACATATCGAGAGCTGTAACAGGACAAAAGCTAGATTTTCTAAGATACCTAACATGCATATCCATCACAAAAGCTCAACACTAAGATATTACAATTTAGCGTTTCATACAATCATAAATAAACACAATAGAAGGTTTAGCCAAGCATGTTATAAATAAAGCAAGAACAATAATGAATCAAACAACCACATTAGACATAGTGATATGAATTTAAATAAACCTTACTTGATTAAAACAGAGTTGGAGGAAGTACAATAAGGTTTTTAGGTCCTAAAATTGTCCCTAACAGCTGCTAAATGAACTAGGGTTCGTACCCTCTTTTTATTCTAAAGTTACACACTTAAAACCCTAAATTCGGGTTTGTATATATAGGAAAATCATTGTGATGGTGTCGCGTTTTAGTCGTGACGCCGTCACAAAAGAAAATATTCTAGATAATCGGTTGGGTCGTACGCTCTGACGTCATCGTGGAATGTGTGACGCCGTCATGGTCTTCGTTGTGACGTCACGTTGAATCTGTGACGCCGTCTCCAGCTGCTGAAAACATAATCTTGATAGATGTTGGTGTAGGTCCGTAGTCTTGTTTGTTTCTTCTCCAAATGAGCCCAAGTCACGTGTAATTCTTCCAAATGCCTTCCAAATGTGAAATACCTGAAAAGGAACGATTAAGTACCTGTTTTGGGCATAAATGCACGATTTAGGGGTTTAAACGACCTCGAAAAAGTGTATAAAATGACACCTCATCAATTTTCTACTCATATAAAGATTATAGATAACGGACTCGTACACAAAGACGCGCAGATGATTAAATATAAAAAGAAAGCTAGCTGTGATTTTCGTCAGAGCCGCTAAGCGTTCAACCACCATCTAAGTTAAGCAGTCATGTGTATAGTTAATTGTTCACAAAAATTTGAAGTTAAGAGATTTATATATAACTATTCTTAAAAACTGTGTGGTTTTCCATTTCTATTGACTTAAAAGGCTTTTTTTAGATTAAAGTTAAAGATAATTTAAAAAACTGTTAGTCTTATGAAAGCTTCTCAACAATCTGGAAAAGGAAAATTATTATCTGTTTTCATACACTTAAGGGTCTGTTGGTTTTTTTTACTGTATTTTTGGTGGACAGTTTTCTAGTGGGGTTTGATATTGATAATTAACCAATTACATAATGTGTTTGGTTAATAAATAAGACAGAGACTTTGCATTTAAAATGTTGAGAATGCATGATATATAAATCCATTACACATGAGATGTATTATAAAACCAGTGGGGACACAAAGTAATAAATGTTGAGTTGGACATATATACCCACTCTTCATTATTTTAATGTTTGTACAGGTTTTGTTGTAAAGGGCAATAAGGTAATCAACTAGCATATGAGTCACAATCCTTTTACACATAACTTGCGAACCAAACAGGAAATGGGTTTTTCTTTGTTGGACTTTTAACACTCCATTATTATTATTTGCCAACAATTGAAAAACATGTATTTTAAATTGTATGAACCAAACAGCCTCTTAGTGTTTGAGATTTGCTTACTTTAACAGTTTTCTTATCTAAACAGTTTTTGTTGTTTTTCTTAAAACAGAAAATTAGTTTTTATATAAACATGTAAAGAGCTACTTAATTTGTATTATTTATTCGATACATTCAATAATTCCTCTTTATTCTTATAATTTACTAAATTTTCAAAGCAAATCATCTAAGAGATCGTTTCTTGTTTATTTAGGGGGTTTATTAGCATATGTAACAAAAATAAGCCAAATTAAGTGTTTAACTATGTTTATATGGTTGGGTTTATAAGCTTATGTGAGGAGATTTTGAGAAGCCTAAGTTTTATGTTACTTGAAGAGTATGGACTTAAATAAAATATATTTATAGCATATGGGAGCTTTAGCTCAATTGACTAAAGCTCATACACTCACAAAAGTCCCAAAGATAAGCCTAAACAAGGTTAGGACCGTCACAGCCCGCTTAGGAAGAAGTTTCTAAGAACAACTGCGTTCAGGCTACACACCAGACAGGAATCTATCACAAGGAAACCGTATGCAACAATAACACATGTACGCTATAATCATGCCCTCGACCACATCGCTCGGCCCTTCCTAGTTGTCTGACGCTCCTCACTTTGCGCCTAAAGTACATCACGCGTTCATGAAGCAATCCATAAATGCAACATAGTCAAGGTAGCACACCATGTGTCCTCCATGCCTCCTCTTTAGGATGTTCACCACTTAGACCATCCTCAACCCTCAAATCGATTCATGGGTTGTACAAAACCTAGATGCATCCTTATAAGTACATGATAATTTTCTTTGAGATTGTTCAATCCACATCTGTTCTGTTAGCTGTGAGATAGGAAACATACTCTATTATCGGCCTAATAATAGCCACCCACAAACTCTCAACAGTCATCAGTTGGAGTGTTTATCCCCAAGCTTGTGACTCCGATCACACTTGGAGATACTTATGGGAATGTGATGGAACTAAACATTCGATATCCCGATCCTCAATACGTTTCATTTCGTAAACAACTAATTATATAAAACGACTTTATTTTATACCCTTCTTTAATAGTTGCACCTTTTAATGTTTATATACTTTTTATGTCATTTTACCTAATAATCATATTAAGGTAAACAACACACTCCTAAATATGAAGCTTTGAGATAATTCATGTATAGCGCACCTAGTTCATTTGATTAAAACATCGAGCTTGTCGACACCCGTGCGTTGCACCGGGATTGATCTTTAGAAGAAATCTGATTGTTACTTATATGCATAGTTGTTGAATTCATACTTGTAGGGTTCTTTTTAAAAGATTTATGGCAAGTTTATTGTTACATATGAATAAATGATCTAATCAATAGCAATAGCACTTACCAATAAGACTTGTGAGGTTGGTCTTATTACCATACTAGCTGCTCCCACACATAACCAACATGTTAAAATAGCAGTCATGAAAATAGTTTACACAATAATTTGATACCTTGCAAAATTTAGAGAGCAAAGAGGCATGATTTGTGGTTGATATTCAATTTTGTAATCTAAAATTTCTAACTATTAAAAGAATGCAAGTCATTTTACACTTTTCATTATTCTGTTGTCAATGACCGTTTTCACTTATTTAATTTTATATTGAATTTTTATTAAAGGAGGAAAGAGGACAATGAACCGGAAAAAGTTGTCGTTGTCAGAGTGAAACCAAGATGAATTGTCACCCCCCCCCCCCCCCCCCCCCCCCCCCCCCCCTCTTTGTTTCCTTTTAAATCCTCGATTAAAATAACCATTAACTACATAATATCATAACTTAACTTAAATATGGTGTGTTGGTAATAAGCCCCAATGACACAGCCACGCAAAAACGTTTGTCTATTATAAACCAATCTTCAAAACTAACTGGGTCGTGTTATCACATTAGCACAGTAGCCCAACTTCAAGATCTAACCTAACCCTAATTAGATAATACATAAAAATGCTATACCTTATATTTGTCTAGCAGTCCACATAATTCACCTACCTTATCCCTCCAAAGTCAAACACGGACTCACAATTTTATCTCTCCACAAATGAAACGTAACATATCCCTTAATCTATCATCCATCAGGATCTCATCTCCTCACATGTCTTAGATGCCATATTTCAGAATCCACGAATGAACGAAAACCAAAGACACATACCTTTTGATCTTTGTTGTACATCGAGCTTAACTCGTCTTATTAAGTCCTCTTCAGATAGGGTTGTAATTGGTTTTGTGTGTCTTCTTGAAACGAAACAAAGATGGATCGTATAGAAATGTTATAAATATAATCTTTATTTTTTATATGAAACAAAAGTGAGTATATCTTTTAAAATTCTATGATGATAATTCCTTTTCGTGTTTTGATCTTGTTAGGTCTATGATGTTGTTGTACAACATGAAAGAAAAGATATACTGACATCTTTTATTTTTATTGAAGTTCGAATCTGTTATGGGTGGATGATGTAGTTGTAATTTTGTTGTGAGATGAGGAGGATGGGAGTAGGATTTATGAGGATTTGTTGTTTGGTTGTTTTGGTTATGTTTTTTCTTCTTGTTCTTGTGGTACGAGCTTCGGATGTAATTTGGTAACTATTACCGAGTTGACTCAGTCCTTGTCTTGCTTCACTTTATTAAATTGCATGTTGTAAGCCGCAAGAAGTGTTATTTCGCTTAAATCGCATGTTATACACAGTTGTGATACATGTTAGGCTTCGAGCCATCAGTGCAATGAACAAAACGAAAGTGATATGTTTGCACATCCTAATGGGTGGAGTTTATATAATGACTCATATTGGAGAAATGAAGAGTCTTTATAGTTTTTGATTTTCTTATAACTAAAAATCTTTATTAATACTATAATGAGCTCGGTACAATCTCCCTTCAAAACTAACCGCTCTTTCCAACACTGCTCATTGACTAGCATAGAAGCTAGTCCTCTGCAGATTCAAGGTTCTTTGTAAACTGGCACCAATATATTGAATTTGTGAGGGTAATGTAACATAAGGCGATGAAGATGTTCAATGTAGAAAATGCTTAAAGGCTGGCTGTAACATAAATGGTTTTTATAGGGGATAATCATTAATACTGCACATTGAATATCCAAAAACTGGATCTTTTATAATATAAGGATAAGGATGTAGTTTGATATCCCAATAACCAAATAATCAATTTTTTAGTATCAGGCAAACCAGGTTATTTATTGAGTTAATATACAAAATGATTATAACAGATACATTTGTATATGCTCAAATTTAACAGATAAGACATTGTTTTTATAAATTAAAATCAATAACTGCAATGACATTTATTATAACTGTCACCCGTGTAGGTAAATAAAACATTCTTTCTTATGTAGACTTTAACCATAATTTGCTCCTCTTTTATCCACCTTAATTAGCAAAGAATAAATAAAGGGATAATTAATTATATGAACCAAAAAAATATTTTTACAACTTTTTTTTGAGCGATTTTTTTTCCAAATTTATTTTGCCCGACTTCGCGACTCCATACAAAAGGTGCCACGTGTCCTGTTTTTTCCTGATTTTGCCTGACTTTTTATGTTTTTTGCCCGACTTTTGTGTTTTTTACCCGAAAAAAGGAAAAAAAAGGGGCAAAAACAGAAAGTCGGGCATTCGCGCAACCTATTTTTGGAAGCTCTCTAAATGGCCTATTAGTTGGAATTTAGGGATCTGCTCGGTCTATTTAAGTAAATAGCCATAAAAATTAATAAGAATCTTTATTATACTATAAATACCGTTGTCAGTGTTTTCCAGATAAACCACATCAACAGAAAATACCATTCCATACTTATAAAATATCTCTATTTAATCTATCTATACTAAATATAAAAGAAATGCATTTGATTAAAATTTACAAACTTAAAATGAATAATATCGTTAGACTAAAATACACTTATTTATAAAAGACAATGTAATCTATTTAATACTTAAATACTTTATTACAATTTAAATCAGTAACATTTTTCACTCTAACCTACTACTACATACTCATATATACATGACAAAAAAATACATATACAAGCCAAAGGTGAGATCCCCCTAGAATATATATTAATCAAAGAACAAAATAAATGATATTAGCTATTGATTTCATCTCCATCCAATAGCTATTATCAAACCATCCATGCATATAAAGACCCTAAAAATCACCACATACCCCTCATTTAATTATTCACTTCCTCTCTGTTATAAACACACACACACCCGTACCACCCACCCTCTCCACTGGAATCCCAACAACCATCGTCGGAAACACAAAAAACCTCGCCGGAAACACCACAACCCTCGTCGGAAAAACGTAAGAACCATCGTTGTTTCATTCTAGCATTGTAAATCACCGAAAAACAACAACAATCGCCTGAAACGCAACAACCTCGCAGGAACCACCATAAACTTCACTGAAAAAAAACGTTTTGATTTACCTTGAACAACTCACACAATCACTGTTAAAAATGGATGAAAATCAGTTAAATGATATTATGAAAGTCGTTAAACAGATTGATCTGAACAAATAGGTTGTTGAATCTGATAATGATAACAAACTAATCATATAATTGAACCGATCTAGTTGGTAGTTCTTAGTTGGAAACCGTACGATAGTTGGTATCTAGTTGTGGAACGAATGAGTTGGTTTAGTTTGTACCGAACGACGTTGTTTTAGTTGGACGAACGAGTTGTTCTTAGTGTAAACGAACGAGCTTGTTTTAGTGGACCGAAAGAGTTGATCATCAGTTGGAATGATCGATACGAGTTTTATTTCAGTTAGAACCGAACTAAGTTGATTAGTAGGAACCAAACGAAGTTGCTCATCAGTTGGACCATTCTCTTATACACACCACGTAATTACCTGGCACGATCGAGTTTTCTTTAAGTTGGAACCAAAACTAGTTTCTTCGTTAGAATTCCGACTAGTTGATTTAGTAGGAACCAAACGAGTTGATCCTAGTTGGAACCGAACTAGTGAACCGAACCAGTGGAACCGATCTAATTTATTTGTGTCGAAACCGAACTAGTGAACCGAACCAGTGGAACCGAACTAGTTTATTTGTGTTGGAACCGAACTAGTGAACCGAACCAGTGGAACCGAACTAGTTTTTTATTTGACAATCGAATAGATAACCGAACCAGTAGAACCGAACTAGTTTTTGTTTGATAACCGAACTAGATAACCGAACCAGTGAAAACTGAACTAGTCAAAACCTATCAACTCAAATTTCTAAATTATACGGTTATTTCTTTGACTTGTAAAATCCCGTGAAACATTAACTTGTTTTCCCGGTTTTGTCGAGAATTGTAAAATCCCTGTGTCGTTTCAAGAATTATTCAAGACTCACAACTACATATTCAAAATCCTTTCTTTCTACCACCGATCGATTCAATTAGTAATCTTTTTTGATACCACGTTATCAATGACGACTCTGTGCTGATAAATCACTTCTTCGGGTAGAGCGTGACAATAAAACCACCGCATGCTTGAAAAAACATTTGTATGATTCTGGAAGAGAATGGAACTTTATATGATGAAATAAACGCACATGGTAGAACTGATCCTTGCTTCGTGAGAAAGTCCACTCGTTCTGGACCATCAATCAAGTGGATGGTTGTAACAAGACTTAAGGAAATACTGAGCCTCACCCTTGACATGCAAGTCATTACTAAGCCCTGGTCTTGTGACATCAAAGTAATTAATATCATATCTCCAAGGCCTTCCAACTGAAATTTTTGCTCTGGTTGAGTCAACATTGTATAGCCATATAGGATCATTGGGGAGAAGATTTAAACTGCATCATGGCAAGGAACAGTCTGTTAACAAAGCAACGAACGAGAGTGTAAGGTTCGTACCTGAATTTGATAAGTTCACTTACAAGAAAGGAGGTCGTTACACGAGTACTTACTTGAGATTCACATGCTCACTCAATGATTTTGAACATCTACAAGTGCCACTAGACAATTTCAAGTTAAGTACTAAGTTTATGAACACTCTCTTTCCTGATGAATGGAGCAAATTCGTTACTGATGTTAAGTTGGTCAAAGACTTGCATACTACCAATGTTGATCAGCTTCATGCTTACTTGGAACAACATGAACGACATGCAAATGAAGTTCGTTTAATGCATGAACGTAACTCCAATCCTCTTACTTTAGTTGCATCTCACCAAATAACACAGTCACCTTATCAAACTCATCAACACACTTACCAAAACACTCAACTTCAACCGCCAGCTTCAACATATCCATCTTCACAGTATGGTTTACCTTATCTGTCTCAACAATACGCAACTCATCAATCATCAACACCTTTTTTAGTAACTTATCCATCTAATGATTTTCAATCATCAATTCACCACAACGTTTATTCTCCATCATCATCCATCCCTCAATTTCCCAACAAGACTCTGGTCTAATTGTTCCAGTGTTCCAGAAAGGTGATGATCCCATTGATTCCATCAATCACATGATGTCATTTTTTATAGTAGTTGTCACCTCCCGTTATCCCACTACTAATAATCAGCTGAGAAACTCGTCTAACCCTAGGCAACAAGCTACCATCAATAAT
>BQNB010204777.1:0-10665 GCA_026074375.1 Tanacetum coccineum | reverse complement strand
CTAGTAGATAAAAGTTCAATGTACTTTTGTTAAAGTTGTAGTGTATAAGCTCAAGTCCAACTTTGTAGTTTTAGGTTTTTGCTTATTTTCACTTTTTAGATAAGCCAAAAATAAGCTAAATCGTAGGGTCTGATTGGTACTTTTTCATTAGTTAAGGGTTTCCTGTTTTCACTATAGTGTAAATTGTAGTTAATTACCCCGCCTACCCTTTACTTTTATCTTTTACAATTTCTACCATGTTCTTTTAGTTTAATAAAATAGTTTTAATATTTTTAATATTAGTTTTAATAAAATTAGGGTTTATACTTTAATTAGTAAAATTAGGGTTCAATTGACTAGTAAAAATTGGGCATTTTTATATCAATAGATTTCTGCACATTTTTAGTAGATAAAAATCATTTTTCTTTATTTTTCCAATAAAATTTGTATTTTCTAGAAATTAAAATAGGTTTTTAGTAATTTCTTTTTCTTAAAAAAGTCATAGAAAATAGAAAAATAGTTAAAAAAATCTAATTCTTTTTGTAATAATTTTCTTTTTCATTCTAGTATTTTTGAAAAATAAAAATAGAATTTTAGTGTTAATTTTTAGAAAAAGTTTATTTTTAGTAATTCATTTTACTTTAGAAATTCATAAAAAATTCAAAAATAGTTAAAAAAATTTAATTCTTTTTCCTAAAATTTTCTTTTTAAATTTGTGATTTTTAGGCATAAAATTTGTTAAAAGTAGTGCTTTAGATTTTAAATTTCAGTTTTAGCTCATGTTTTTAATTCACGTTTGTTAATTTTTCGTATTAGTTAAACGTTTGTAGTTCTTTAATTGTTCTTAGTTTAATTGTTCTATTATACTCGTAGTGTAATTTAAAATTCAAAAATCCTTTATCACTTCTTGACTCGAATCCGAATTATTTATTCCCAATTTCAATTCCAACGACTGTCGATTGGGATAGCGACCCGAGAAGAAAATATCTTCGCCGGTTAAAAGAAATAACGTATTGTGTTTTCTTAAGTGAAATTTTACCCTTTTATGTTCTCTTGTTTGAGAAGTAATTTGGAAAGAATTGTCACGAGATTTATACTATACATATATAAATTTGACTAGTGCTTACACACGTACCACAGATCAATGATTAGATCATTAATGTACCTAACAGCTTCTAGGCCAGACATAACTTTTGATGTGTGTACTTGTGCAAGGTTTCAAGTTACTCCTAAAGTCTCACATCTTCATGCAATGAAGATGATTTTTAGATACTTGAAAGGTCAGCCTAAATTTGGCCTTTGGTATTCTAGAGATTCATCATTTGACTTGGAAGCCTTTTCTGACAGTGATTATGCTGGTACTAGCCTTGACAGGAAATCCACAACAGGAGGTTGTCAATTTCTTGGAAGAAGATTAATTTCATGGCAATGCAAAAAGCAGACTATAGTTGCCAACTCTACAACTAAAGCAGAGTATTTTGCTGCTACTAATTGCTATAGGCAGGTGTTATGGATCCAAAATCAAATGCTTGATTATGGGTTCAACTTCATGAACACCAAGATTTACATTGATAATGAAAGCACCATATGTATTATGAAGAATCCTGTATTTCATTCTAAAAAAACCAGCACATTATAAACAAAGACATCATTTCATCTGAGATTCTTATGAGAAGAAGTTGATTCAAGTGATCAAGATTCACACAGACCACAATGTTGCAGATCTTCTCACAAAGGCTTTTGATGTTAGCAGGTTTAATTTTCTGATTGCTAGCATTGGACTACTTAATCTCTGAAGTATTGTTTGAGGGGAGGATAATGTATCATTAAGCAGAAGTGGATGAAGGGTCAGGAAATCCCACTGAACCCTAACATACATCCACAACTGTATCACTGTCTATTCTTGAACCAATCACTATTCTATTACAATATTAACCTAAAATGACCCACAAACCTAGGAAAGCCAAAAGGACCACTGAGATATCTCAGTCTAGTGGACCTATTCACCTTGTTGCATATGAGACTATCTATAAGAAGTGGGAAGATAGAATGGAAAGGTCTGCCACTACTACTTCTAGCTTAGAAGCAGAGTATGACAGTGGTAACATCAATAGGACCTGATCCATGGAAACACTTATAGAGCCAAGTCCTTAGGGAACTGGTTTAGGTAGTGGTCCCAGGTGCCAAGATACCATATTGGGGGTGCAGAAGCTCAAAGTAGGTTTGAGGCTGCATCTAAATAGTCTAATGATCCACCTCTCTTAAGAGTTAACACACTTAGAAGTGGAGAGGACAGCATGAAACTAATGGAATTGATAGAACATTGTACAACACTGCCTGAATTGGTAAGCTTAAAAGAATAGAGAGATGTATGATATAAAAACAGATAGAGTGAATTGGTGAGCAAAAGAAATGAGAGATATAATGAGATTAAAAATAGAAAGAGAGCTTGTGAGAACAAAATTGGATGATGGAAAATGCTTTGATGGAAAGAAATTAGGGTACATACTAGTGCTTTATGTTAATGTTGGTCACCTCAAAGTTAATGCTGATAAGCTAAGTTTAATACTTTTAGGCTTAATTTCCTGCTTGAAGCCCGTATTAAGTTTAAAGCTGCTAGACATACACTTACTGCTGTTAGGCATAAGTTAATGTTGCCAGGCATAACTTTATACTGCTGGGTTAGTTAATACTATTAGGCTTAACTTAATGCTGCCATTTCAAGTTAATGTTGTTGAGGGTGATTTCATAAATACTTCGATTAAGGGTTTCAATCACTCATTCGATCGATTTTACACCTTGATATAGTCTCTCATCATAAACCCTAACTCAATTTCATCTTTAATCATCAAAACCCATTCACATGTCCGACCCCAAAAGTTTGCTGACATGACACAATTTAGTTGCTTCTTGTAGAAGACCTAAAGAAATGTAATAGGTTTGAGGAAATTATTGAATTTTCTAAATACAAGTTTTGTCCAATAAGCATTAACGGTTAATCCAAGCCATTTATAACATCTTAGCATTGAAACAGTTCTGGCAACAGCAAAGGTAAAGACGGTTAATGGAGAACGTCGGTTACAAGCCCTAGTTGATAAGAAGAAGGTGATCATCACAGAGACAAGTATTAGAAGTGATCTTAACCTAGAAGATGCAAGTGGTACTGATTGTTTACCAACTGCTACTATCTTTGAAGAACTGGTGAGGATGGGGTATGAAAAACCTTCTCCGAAACTTACATTCTATAAAGCTTTCTTTTCTCCACAATGGAAGTTTTTTATTAATACATATAACGCAATGCGTTATGCTAAAACCACTGCATGGAACGAATTCAATAGCATTATGGCCTCTGTAATCATATGCTTGGCCACAAACCAAAAATTTAACATGTCCAAGTATATTTTTGATGCTATGGTAAAGCACTTAGAGGGATGGGTTAAATTTCTGATGTATCCACAATTTATACAAGTGTTTATTAATCAACAGCTTGGTGATATGTCACATCACAAGAAGACATATGTTAACCCCTCACATACAAAGAAAATCTTTGCCAACATAAAGAGAGAAGGAAAAGATTTTTCTAGGAGAGTAACACCCCTATTTGCAACAATTATGGTTCAAGCTAATCAAGAAAAGGGTGTAGATTCAGCTACTCCTACTGATTCCCATTCCACGTCTATTATCACTCAACCATCATCCTCAAAACCTCAAAAGAAAAAATCAAGTAGGAAACGAAGGAAGGATAGTGCTCCTACAAAGTCTACTACTGAAGAGACTACTCCTGAGGAAAATGTAGCTACCCCTTCCTGTGATCCACCTCAAAGTGGTGAGGATAGAATGAAATTTATTGAATTGATGAATCTTTATACCCAATTACAGTCAAGAGTTCTTGCACTGGAGACTACAAAATCTAATCAAGCTTTAGAGATTGAGAGCTTGAAGAGAAGAGTAAAGAGTTTGGATAAGAGAATGAAGTCAAGAACACCAGGGTTCAAGAGATTAAGGAAGGTTGGATCAGCTAGCAGGGTAGAATCCTCTAATGATGCCAGTTTTGGTGCTTAGGAGGATGCATCCAAACAAGGGAGGAAATTTGCTGATCTTGATGCTAATGCAGAAGTGACTTTGGTAGACGAGACTCAAGAGATGGATGATGACAACCTGATGTTTGATACAGGTGTGTTGGAAGAGTAGAAAATTAAGTTTGAGAAGGTGGTTGAAGAGCCTGTAGTTAGTGTTGCTGCAACTACAAAGTCAATTCCAGTTAGTGTTGTTGAAGTAGTTACTACTGCCAGTACCAATGTTGAAATTCCAGATGAATTGACTCTTGCTCAAACTTTGATTAAGATCAAAATTGCAAAACCCGTTACAACTGCTGCTACAACAGTTACATCTGTTAGACCAAGGGCTAAGGGGATTATATTTCATGATCAGGAAGAACAAGTATCTGCATCTACAAAAACATTTTCTTCTTTACAATCACAAGTAAAAGACAAAGGCAAAGGAATAATGGTGGAGCCTGAAGTACATTTAAATAAGAAAGATCAAGTTGCCCTTGATGAAGAAATGGCTAGAAATCTTGAAGCTCAGTTGCAAGCTGAACTTATTGAAGAAGAGAGGCTTGCAAGGCAAAAGGAAGAAGAAGCCAACATAGATCTGATTGAATCATAGGATAACACACAAGCTATGATGGAGGCAGACTTTGAATTAGCTCAGAGGCTACAAGCAGAAGAACATGGAGAAATAACCATTGAAGAAAGATTAAAATTGTTTGTAGAGCTCATGAACAGAAGAAAGAAACACTTTGCAAAGCTTAGAGCTGAAGAGATAAGAAGAAAGCCACCTACCAAAGCTCAAAATAGAAATTAAATGTCCACATATCTGAAGAATATAGTTGGATACAAACATATTTAGTTGAAGAGCAAAAGCTATGATGAAATCCAGAAGTTGTTTGATAAGGAAATGAAAAGAGTAAATACTTTTGTGGACATGAATTCAGAAGTAGTGAAAGGCAGTGAGACAAGAACAGAGGAAAGCTCTAAAAGAGCAGGGGATGAACTTGAATCTAATATGTCAAATAAGCAGAAGATAGATGAGCATGTAGAAGTTGAAAAAGATGATCAAGAGGAGGCAGAGATGAAAAGGCATATTAAGATAGTTAAGGATGATGAGGTAGCAATTGATGCTATACCTCTAGCTACTAAGCCTCTAGTGATTGTTGACTACAAGATTGATAAAGATGGAAGGATGTGAGTAACTTTAATTATAAGACTGATGAAGCTCAAAAGGTATTCATCAATGATAAAGATGCTTTAGGGTATTGATAAAGAAAACTTGGAGATCCTCTGGAAAGTTGTTAAAGCTAAACATGAGAATTACAAAGGCTAGAGAGGATTAGAAAGAGTGTTATGGGGTGATTTGAAAGTAATGTTTGAACCTGACATAAAGAGTGATGTATGGAGAAGTCTACAAGGGTACAAAGTGACTGTTTAGAAGCTTTTTGATAACTGTGGAGTGCACTTTGTAAGGTTTAAAAATATATACATCTTTATATTGGTTGAGAAAAGATATCCCCTTACACCAATAACAATCTCACATATGCTGAACAAGAAGCTTCAAGCTGATCATTGGAATGAGATGTGTTATCAACTACTCAAGCTCATAACAAAGCAGGAAAAGGGTCAATGAAGTATTTGAATGCATCCTCCTGATAGTCCATATCAGCGGGTCTTCCATCTTGCAAATAAGGTAGTTTGGTTACTCCTTCTGGCATCCTGGTTTTGAGTCCTATTTCTACGTATTTACAAAATACCGTCTTAATTTTTCCTCTTCCTCTATCCCATAGGTATAGTTTTTTCTACCAATTGGGGCCCTTCCTTCACCACTACCTGAAGCTTCGATACATTTCAAAACAAATCTAAAATCCTTGTAGACAAACAAATTGCAAGCACGTTTGTTTTTTACTTGAAGACTTTTTAATGAAGAAACTTAAAGATTCAGAAGATGAACATCAAGTTTAGGGGAGGATTGTTGGGATTTAAAGACTTCAAGATGATTCTTAGAGTTAATACTGCTTAGGTATACTTTGTACTATTGGTGATACTAATGAAAATTATGCTAAGTAGTCAATACTGCTACAGTAAAGTTACAACTGCTAGCATAAAGTTAGTACTGCTAGTGTAACTTAGTACTGCTGATGAAGAATGAAGAAAATATTCTAAGTACTTACTACTGCTTGTGCTCAGTTTAGTGCTGCTAGTTCAAAAGTTAATGATGATGGTTTAAACTGCTGAAAGATTACAACTGCTTGAAAAAAAAATTACTGTCAGATGGTTAAAGACAAGAGAAAGGATTGGAGAACAAGAATACTTACGAAGATAAGTATTGAGTTATTTTTGTAAAAGATATGTACAAATTATTTGTTTAAAAAATCATGAAAACTTAGGAAAGTATTGTAAGCCTTGTAGGACTCCTTGGTGTATAAAAGGAGATCCTATGGTATAGAATTCAATATACCAAAACGAGTCATTGTCATAGCTTCAAGGCTTTTGTAACCCTAATACTTTTGAATATTCGTATTTATATATTGAGGCTGAAAGTTTGATAAACTGTTTATCTTTGATTGTTTTATTGTTTTATTGTTCTTCTTAGTATTACAAACTAGATTCCGCATAGTTTGTGATATTCTTAATCTTAGCTTCTATCATAGTTGTCTTGGATCTATTCAATACAACTAAACCTTACATCAAGCTAAGGAGTTTAAGATCTGTTCGTTTGGGTATCAACGAAAACACCTCTACGTCTGCCTTGTGATCCCTTCTTCAGGGAATCAGGGTGGGAGCTCTACTGCTCCTGCTGCTGAAGGTTCTAACACCCAAGGTAATTGCTTTTGATTTTTACCTTGTTTTCTTCATTGTCTTGTTTTTTTGTCTTATTGTGCTTTTATTTTGTAGATTCTCAGGGTAAAGGCATTATGGTTGATAAGCTACCGGCACCATCGGTGGTGCATAGCCGATCGAGACTATCCTTCCAGGCCTGCTCTTCATTTAAGGATGTGTTTGGTGATGCCATTCATATGGATTTCTTTCCTTTCTCTGCTGGTCCATGCCATGCCACCTATCCCAAAGGTGGTATTGCTGGGAATTGCGAGTTTACTCATGGGGAGTGGGATGCTCCATACCGGCTTACTTTTGGGGTTCTGACTAAGGAAGTTTTCAAGGATCCTGCTATTTATAAAACTGTAGTGGATCAGTTTCCAACTCCTGGTGAGATGGTCCGGGTTAAGATTTGTCCTATGAATCAAATGACTGTGAAGATGAGTATGCTTCATTGTATGATGATGTCACGTAGTGGTGAGCTTCTTGCTCGCTATCATGGGTTGAATCAATCTCACTATGAGTATGTGTTATCAGCGGACTCCAAGCTGAAAGGTTATGAGGAGAAGGTTGCTAACATGACTGGGTTGGAACTTCAAGTAGTAGTGTTGAAGAAGCAGGTTCCTGGGCTTAACGATAAGCTTACTTCCTCTGATGCTTCTTTTTCCAATTCCAAGGCTAAGGGGAAGGAGCGGAAGAAAAAGATCAAATCTCTTGGTAAAAGTCTGGATAATTTGCATGCTGAGGTGGCCCGTCTTTCCGCTGCTCTTAATCAAGCTACTATTCTTGAAGCTGAAAGGGATGACGAGATCCTTCGGTTAAAGACTACTCTTCCGGAATTTTCATCCTTCTTCTGAGGCCAATTCTAGGGTTTGGTATGGAAGTTTCTTGCTTCTAATGAGTTTAGTAGAGTTCAGGGGGGAACTCCTTTTTTTGGCTGCTAGTGCTGGGTTTGAGCATGGTTTGAGTATGCATCGGACAAAGGATGAGTTTGTTGTGGTGTTGAAGAAGATGGTTAATTTCGTGCCTGGTGCTCAGGAAATGCTTGCTGAAGCTTTCCTCCTTGTTGCTCAAACTGACTACGCCTTTCTTAAAAAGATTTCTGAGTATGTTGCTAAACCTCTATCGATTATCCTTCAGCTTGAACCTAAAAAATTGGTTCGTCCGGCCAACGTCCCTACTAAAAGGGATGCTCGTGTTTCTCCTCCAGTTGCAAAGGAGTTGATTATGACACCTGCCTCCAAATCCTTGGAGCTATCTGCTAATGTTGATCTTACTCCTTCCATTGTTGCTTCTGAGCATAATGAGGAGATGGTCAATGCTGAGGTTGACGGGTCTGACCCACAGATGATCGATAATACTATAACTGCTAAGTCCGAACATGCTTTTATGCAAGGTATGTCTGTCATTCTTGATGATGTTGTAGAGTTGGCGGGTGTAGGGGCTGTTGTTGACCCTTCTAGGGTTTAGATTTAGTTTCACTCTTTCTTTTTCTTTTTTTTTGTAAGTCCATCTTTTGTTAGGGGAGGGGCGCGTGGTATGCCGGAGAACACTTGTTGCTCAGAGCTTGAGGCAAACTGAATGTAGATGTGTTGCTATCCATCTAGCGGATCTTGAGTCATGCCACCCGCCCTAATCCGAATGGCTTCCCCCCTGGGACCTTTAGTATAGTTGATCAAGCCTTTATAGGTTCAATGGGTTGTATATTGCTTTCCGAAGCAGACATCATACTATCATGCCTATCTCTTGAACTTGCCTGGTTACTAGCTCGTTAAGTGTTGTTTCACTTTCTTTGTGTAACCACCAACTACGTTTGAATGATTGTATTGCTACCTTTATTCGGCTTGTAATAGGTACTTTGTAATATAATTTCCCTTTTAATATAATCCACTCTTTGGTACGCTGGTTTGTTTCTCATAGCTTGTTTGTAATGTTTATACGTTTGCATCTAGCACTTTAGCATTGGTTTATGCCCCAAAACGCTTTATGTTTGCTCCTATTATATGTTTTTTGTATGATCCAGAAGATTACGTCTGGAATACCTAATATATCAGAGCAAATGTTTATTACTATGTTTCGTAACATTACAGGTTGCTTGTGTTTCCTTCCTCATTAGTTGGTGCACTTTCTCTCTACGACGTTGTTGTTCATCGGAGCTATTCGCCCAAAAGGAGGGGACCACTGTGCCTCCTCCTTCGGCCTTATGCTAAAGTTTTTGTGTTTTAACTTTGCCATCCTATATGTGTTTCGTGATTATGAGGTAAGTGTGTTCCTTTATTAATATCTAGAGGTAGCGAGCCATCCGAAGCTTACCATGTGTTAGCCTCAAAATATTGAGTCGAACAATGGAAGTTCATTCATTAATTATATTATGTCTCAGTCATTAATTAATATACGTTGTAATAGGCTAGACGGGTAAACGGGCTCTTAAATGTAAGCTAACCGGTCACGTGTATCGGGCGAAAGCCCAAGGAAACCCGAGCCCGGCCCGTAGAAATACTAAAGGCATGCAAGCCTTTTAGTTTGATACATATACACCTCACCAATGTAGGTGAGGTGAGTTGGTCATTTGTAATTTTCCATTTTGCAAGTAATCTTCTCTTTCTCTTTCACTCTCTCTCTCTACTTTCTCTCTCTACATTTCTTCACATCTTCTTCCTACTTTTCTTGTTCTTAATTATGAAGTGAAGTGATTTCTTGGATTCGACACGTTTTGTGTACACTGCGTTTTGCCCATTGTGTTTTGATGATTCTAATAAAAATTGGTCACTGCGTTTTGGCTTTTACATGCTCTGCGTTTTGTGTGATGTGTTTTTCTCCAGCTGCGTTTTGTCATATCTTCTGAGTTTTGGTCATTGTGTATTGGTCACTGAGTTTTGTCTCCATTTTTATGATTTGACTTCCGTTGACTTAAGTGTTGTTCATCTTAGTTGACTATCACTTCAATATGATCAGTGTGTCTCTTTTTCTTGGATTTAGTCTATAACTGATTAACTCCTGAGCATTGGCTCACATCTAACATCTCCTTTCTGTATGTACGTCTTTCTATGAATGTGATTGTGCAGATACAATGGCTGATGTTAATGTTAATGCTCCTGCTGAACAAGCACCTGCTATGGCACCACCCACTTGTACTAATGATCAAATCTTGCCTCGCATCAAATGGGTGCCTATAGGAAAAAGAAACTGCTATTTGGATGTTGAAAGGTCGCAAAGTAATCCAATCTACAATATTGTGGTGGATATTCTGAAGCACACCAACTTCTTCAGAGTTTTCACTGCTTCATCGACAATTCCATCAATCTATATTCAGCAGTTTTGGGACACTGTTCGATATGACAATAAAACCGTGACTTACATCTGTCAACTAGATGAGCAATGGTTCGATCTCACCAAAGACACACTCAGAATGACGAACTTAAAATTCTGAACCAGTCGAAACCAACAATGCATTTTCTTCCCCACCAACTCCTGATGCTCTTATCAAGTTTGTTAACAATCTGGGTTATCCGAGAGTTTTTAGAACCTTATCAGATGTCGTGACTAATGACATGTTTCAACTTTGGAGAGCACTCACAATAGTCATCAACTTGTGTCTTACGGGAAAGACCTCAGGGTTTGAAAGACCAAGGGCTCCCGTGTTGCAGATTATGTTAGTGCAAATATTACGATATTTAATCTATATGATCTCTTTATGTTTTGGTGATGACAAACATGTGACTTGTAATACATAACGTAAAAGTGCGCAAGTTACTCGTAATCACAAATCATCAATGCATACATGCATCATCATCTCTCGACGTCTCAAGTCTGC
>BQNB010204774.1:0-10665 GCA_026074375.1 Tanacetum coccineum | reverse complement strand
TATTAACAGTTGAACCAACAGTATTAATATTGTTAGTACTGTTAACATTTTCATCCTTCTCTTGATGAATCAATCTTTCAAATTTATCTCTTAGATCTTGATCATCCTGGTCATCTTCTTTACTTGAACTCTACTTTGTTTCTCTAGAACTTTAGCATCCTTCTTTTCCTCCTCCCAATCCTTTGAACTAGAAGAGAATGGTGAATCTTGAGTCAATAATGGTAGCAGTATGTAATCTTTGCCAGGTACTGTCTCCACTCTAGCTTTACCTACATTATCACATCCTTTTGTACCTGCACTACCATTAGATTAATTCCCTGCAACAACTGGCTTATAATTCATAGATTTTGTCAGTGTATCAATATCAAAAAGCTAAGATGGTCCACTCCTTGCAACATTAGGTTTATTTTCAAGAAAAGTAATGTGCAAGGTCTCTTATAATATCTTGGTTCTACTGTTAAATACTCTAAATGCCTTGCTATTCACAGAGTATCCAACAAAGAATCCGTCATCAGCCTTCCTATCAAACTTACCTAGATGATCTAAGGTATTGAGAATTGTAACAAGACACCCAAATGGTCTCATAAAGCTTAAACTTGGTGTTCTACCATGGAAAAGTTCATAAGGGGTCTTGTTGTGAGGCTTAATTACTAATACCCTATTTTGTACATAACAAGCAGTATTAACTGCCTCAGCCTAAAAGGTAGTAGGTAACTTTGAATTAGCTAGCATAGTTCTAGCAGCCTCAATTAGTGTTCTGTTTTTCCTTTCAGCTACTCTATTTTGTTGTGGAGTCCTAGCAACACTAAATTCTCTCTTAATCCCTTTCATCTCACAGAACTGATTCATTTCCTTATTCTTAAATTCAGTTCCATTGTCACATCTGATTATTTTGACTCTGTGATTTATTTGATTTTCTATTCCTGTTATAAAAGCCTTAAGGATTCCACTGGTCTCATCCTTAGTTGCTAAAAAGAAAACCCAACTAAATCTACTATAGTCATCTGTGACAACTAGGCAGTACATCTTTTTCATTATACTCTTTACAAAAGTTGGACCAAACAAATCCATGTGCAACATTTGTAAAGGTTGGCTGATTGAGCTTACAGTCTTGGTCTTACAAGAAGCTTTATGTTGCTTTCCTTTCTGACAAGCAACACATGTGTGATCATTTTCAAATTTTTTTGAAGGTAAACCTCTTACAAGATTTCCCTTTACCAGTTTATTCATAGTTTTGAAATTTATATGCCCAAGCCTCATATGCTAAAGATTAGATTCATCTAATGTGGCCTTTGCAAAGAGACAAGTTAGACCTCCTGAAGGAACAACATTCTTTAAGTCAACACTGTACATGTTGTTCTTTCTGGGAACTCTAAGCAAGACTTGACTTTCATCAAGTAGCTTAAAGTCAGGAGACAAAACAACACATTCAGTGTCAGTAAAAAGGACACTGTTCTTCTTGTCACACATTTGTGAGACATTAAAAAGGTTAAACTTAAGCTCCTTAACAAAGTACACATCTTTAAAATCTAATTTACATGTACTGATTTTACCTTTCCCTAGTAATTTTCCCTCATTTCGTACTACCTCTAAAGGCAACAAATCCTCCATTAATTTCTTCATAATTTGTAAGATAGGATCTGTTTCCTGTCATGTGCCTAGAGTATCCACTGTCAATCACTCCTTTATCTTTTAAATCTTATTGTGTATTGCCCTGCACATAATGGTAGAAAAATTAGTTTCTCTTGGGGACCCAAGCCATCACGGACTTGGATCTGCCTTGTGCATCAATATAGTCAAATCTTTTAAAGTTCATTGATACACCATTATGTCTGGAGACATGGTCTAAAACTTTTTTTGGGTCTCCAAACCCAACATGTTAAGGCCTTAACAACATTAGCCTCATTTCCCTTATTATCACTTACTACTGCTTTTGGCCCAATAGTAGTAACATTTCTCTTAATAGTTTTAACTTTTTCATTGAAATTACTATTTTAGCATATTAATTCCAGTAGTAGTAATCACTCAGCAGTTGTAACTGAGCACAAGCGGCATTAACTACTTAGAGATTTATTCTAGTAGTACTAACATATACTAGCATTACTAACTTTTGTACTAGTAGTAGTAACTACTTAGTATATTTTTAGTCTTCATCTCTGAGCAGTCTTAACTTCTACTAGCAGCAGTAACTTTATACTAACAGTACTAATTATACTAACAGTAGTAACTAGCAGTAGTAACTTTCATACTACTAGTACTAACCACTTAGCATAATTTTCATTAGTATTACCAGCAACACTAAGTTATGCTTGACAGCACTAACAACTCCTTAGATCGTTTAAGCTCAGTTTGATTAGAACTTATATCTAGGATTAACAATAACAATGATAACAATATGCACAACGGAATTAAATAAAGAACATCAATGTTATTTAAACAAGGTTTTATTACCAAATGTTTCCACCAAGCCTCAAATTCTATTTGATCAGAATAGAACAGTTACTCTACCTAGTAACAGGGATCAAAGATCCTTGAGGCTAAACCAACTAACTAGACGTCTACATTGTATCTTGTGTACACACATACACTTTTCTGGATACCTAAAACTACACGCTTGATATCTCTTTATATAGTAGAGATATCTAGGTTTACAAAGGATAAGTATTAGGAAACAAATAAATCTTCTTAACATTTAAATTTATCTTTTGAATCTTTATCTTCATTAAGGATATCGTCAAAATCCTCCTACATCTTGTAGAATTCTTTAATGACGATTTTGATCCTTTTGTTTCATTACTTGTTTCTTTTGTCTCATCAAATCTATAATTCCCAACAATCTTCCCCTATTTGATGATGACAAAACAAACATGTTCTTGTACGAACTTCATCATAAAGCCAAAGCTTCCCCTGAAGTTGAGATGTGATCATCTCCCTAAATGAAACAAAAACTTCCCCTTAATTCAGATTTCCTTTGTAACCTTGCCATGTCACCACACATAATAAGCTGCAAATCATATCTTTGTAATCTTCTTCCCCCCTTTTGTCCTAAATCCAATTAGGTCTTTTATAGATATGCAACTTGGATCATAACAGCTACAAATCATATACCACAACTACTAATCCATCCTTCCAATACTCAAATTGCCCTCCATGACGCACAATAATAAAAATGAATCTGAGCAGTAGAAATTTAAACTAGCAGTAGTAATAAAGATCGGAAGTAGTAACAAAACACTTCATCTTAAGTGGTGCATGAACATAACCTGATGGTTAAACATTTTGTCAATTAAGCTTCCCTTGAAACCAATATGTTAACCATCTCTTGAATCTTTAATTCTGTAGGCTCTATGTAATGATTACTGATGAAGAAAACTAAGTATAACGAACTTGATGCTGAAGTAGAATAACCCAAACTTGTGTCTTATATCTTGTACTATCCACGTGACTTCGAACTTATAAATAAATCTGTGAAATATAAGTAGATCGCAATCTCTTGACAAAAATCCTCATCTTCTATGAGACACATAACCAAAATGATAGCAAATGTGAGCATTGAGCATCATAAGAGAAATCACACACCTTTGCTAGATTTTGACAAGTCTTAGTCACAACATTGAAAACACAAACAAGTTTTCTCCAAATGTTGTAAGCCATTTGAGATATGATAAGAACATAAACCTATGAAACTCTACTTCAACTTCAAATAGGCAATAAACAATCTTCTTCGTAACCAATTAATCCAATAAATTCCAAAACTAGCCTTCATAAATTTTAAGTGAATCTGAATCCAAACACACTAGCTTTCCCTTAAAGCAAGCAGTAGTAACCAATAGTAGTAACTCTTTTTATTGGCAGTATTAAGTATATGAGCAGTACTAACCTTAGTTTAAGTTCAACAGTAGTAACTGCTAACATTTACCCTGTCAACAGAAACTTAATACTTGCAGCATTAAAAATATACTAGCAGCATTAATCATACTAGCAGCACTAAGTATAAACTAGCAGCATTAACCCTTAGTGATAGCAGCACTAACGAAACTGGCAGCACTAATCTTCTTTTGGCAGCATTAACCAGTTATTTGGCAGCATTAACGTCTCCTTCAAAAATAAGGCTAGCAGTAGTAACTTCCAATTACCTTACCAGTAGAAAAATCAATGCGAGCAGTACTAACTTGTAACCACTGTTTAAGGATACCCTTTTTTATGTATCCAGATGACACTTTTTAGTGTCAAAAAACTGTCACGAATCCGTCACAAATTAGCATAAATAAAAACAAAAAAATTTCAAACCTTATTCCTTCATAAATTCTACATATAACTCCTTGTTGATTCTAGATCGAGAGCCACGAGGCTCTGATACCAATTGTGGAGTTCTAAACAACTCCTTAGATCGTTTAAGCTTAATTTGATTCGAACTTATATCTAGGATTAACAATAACAGTGATAACAATATGCACAACGAAATTAAATAAAGAACATCAATGTTATTTGAACATGGTTTTATTACCAAACGTTTCCACCAAGCCTCAAATTCTATTTGATCATAATAGAACGGTTACTCTACCTAGTAATAGGGATCAAAGATCCTTGAGGCTAAACCAACTAACTAGACGTCTACATTGTATCTTGTGTACACACACACACTTTTCTGGATACCTAAAACTACACGCCTGAATTGTGGAGTCTGATAGAACTCCTTAGATCGTTTAAGCTCAGATTGTTTAGATCTTATATCTAGGATTAACAATAACAATGATAACAATATGCACAACGGAATTAAATAAAGAACATCAATGTTATTTGTACAAGGTTTTATTACCATACATTTCCACCAACCCTCAAATCTATATGATCAGTATAGATCGTGGTACCACCTATAACAGGGATAAAGTTACCTTGACGTTGAGGCTATACCACACAACAAATAGACGTCTACATCTTACCTATGCACACACACACGTTTTCTTTTTGTGTACTCTTAAAACATACAACCTATATCTCTTTATATAATAGAGATATCTAGGTTTACAAAGGAAACATAATACAATTAGGAAACTGAATCTTCCTAATATTTATCTTTATCTTCATCTTGTTAAGGAAGTCTTTAATGTTGATCTTGTTTATTTCTTTAGCATATCTTGTAGAATCCTCCATCTTTTGTAGAATTCCATAATGCCGAATTAGTCCCTCTTGTTTCATTCTTTTGTTCTTTTGTCTCATCAAATCTATAAACCTCAACAATCTTCCCCTATTTGATTATGACAAAACAAACAATGTTCTTGCACAAACTTCCCTTTAAGTTGAGAAGTTGAGTCATAGATCTCCATGAATGAAACAAGCTTCCCCTAACAGTATTTACTTTTTCATTGAGATTATTGTTCTTATTTGTTGTAGACTTGTTAAAGGGCCTTCTAACATGTGTATGTGCTCTATTAAAAACATTTGATGCTGTCCTTGCACTATTCACTGTTGGTCTTGGGTAGGCAGTATTAATTGGTCTGGCAGTATTAACTGATACTGCTGCTTTTGAAAAGTTTTGCCCAGCAGTATTAAGTGTTTTAATGCCAGATTTCATTAAGACTGCTTTTGGAACAAAATTTCCTTTTGGATGAGGGTGAGTCATTCTTTGAGAATTTTGATGATTTGCCCTTCTAGCATTGTTCCATACAGTTTTCTCTACCATTTTCTTTTCATACAAATCACAATCTTTGATCAAATGATTAAAACTGCCACATTCATAACAAGCTTTATTTTTAAACTCAAAATTACTTCCTAATTTCTGAGTCATCAAGTTATTCCAGTTTCTCTGGTTACCTCTAGGGCTTTGACTGTTTTTCCTAGGGTATTTAGCTTGCTTTTTGTTCTCTACCTTCTTAACAGACTCCTTAGGTGTTTTCACATGCTCATTAGATTTAACAAATTCTGTTTTGGCAAAACTAGGTTTTCTCTGTTTAGACTTAAACTCAGTCTCATTCTCATCATCACTGTCAGATATCCAATCTTCAATAAGTGGTTCACCAACAGACTTAGGCCTTGACACACTAGTCTTAGCTTTACTTGTTGTAACATCAGGTATACTAGTTACTGACTCACTAAAAACATATTCTCCCTTATCAACAAGTACCAAGTCATATTTAGGGGGCATGAAGTTCCCAATATAGGGAGGGGGAACAACATGATACCTTTTACTTGTTTTGTACCTATCGTTCTCCTGACTATCAAACACATGACTATCAACTACTTGACTATCAAACCCTACACCAGTCTTGAACTTATCACTTACTTGAATCTCTAACAGTTTGCTTAGATTTTTAGATGAATTTTTAAACTTTTCTAAGGTAAGTTTTAAATCATCTCTTTCCTTTTCCGCTTTTTCAAATTTCTTTCTAAGCTCTGTTTGTGCATTATCTCTCAACTTAATATCAAGTTTTAAAATCTTTATATCTTCTTCAAAAACAATCTCATTTTTTTATACACATCTAGTCTAGCCTGAATATCTTTGTTCTTATTCTGCTTTGTTTTTATAACTTATGAACATTGATATTATCCTAGATAAAGGTCTAAACAACCTGAGCTTAAACGATCTAACGATCAAAGAACCTATTACGTGTTTTCGTTTCTACAATTGGTATCAGAGCGACGGGGCTCTCGATCTAGGATTTACCAGGTTTTTGAAGAAACCCTAAAACCGTAATTCTTAAGAAATTGTTTGTGGTAAATAGTTTTATGGGGTTTTGAAGTTTATTTGATATAACAATGATTATAATTGTCCTCTCTACCTTTTTCGGTTTGCAATACAATTACTAAATCATTGTTACTATTAAAGGGTTTCTTCGGGAATAGTGAATGATGATGGATCCGTACGATATTTATCTACAAATATCTGATCTCTCATTAGTGTTACAAAGTTTTCAAGGCTGCTCATGTATTGTTTGTCCGCTGCCCTATGATTATCAGATGCTTTTCATTCACATCCTCAGCAGTCAAAACATGCATGCTTATTGGGCTTCAAGGAATATAAAATAGTACAAAGTATTGATTGCGTAATCAACATGAAGAACATAAAAAGTAGGTTTTCTTGCTCATTGCCTAAAAGAAGGTTTCTATTGTTCGTATATATGGCAATTTATATACATGTAATGTTTTTTGAAAGTTGGTATTGTCGATAAGAAAAGGTAAGTACGTCAATGTTATGTTTGTACTGCCTTTGTTGTCTGAGAAACAAGAGTTTGTACTGCTAATGGTGTCCGAGAAGTAGTTAATACTGCTAGTCGTTGCCGATATCGGACAACACACAGTAAAGGATGTCGGACAAAACTGACAGTTTCTTGAAGTACTTGGTTTTTTGATGGATTTAGATCTCGAATAGAACTATTTTTAAATAGTTTATTCTTATTGATTTGTGGCTTGTATTTTTGGAGATTTATTGAAGATGTGATAACAATGAAGATAGTTTATCACTTATTTGACATGAAGAAGAATTCTTGGATGCGTGTTCTTATCATATCTTTTAGCCTTGGGAGATAACTGTTCGTGCTTTCATGATTTTATTGATAAAGACTTGATTGATCTAGTTTTACCTGATGTAAGGAGGTACGTTGTAGTACTCACAGGTATTTACTATCACTTAAAGGAGTTACGTTGTTGTGCTTAGTGTCTCATAGAAGATGAGGATTTTATCAAGAGATCGAGGTCTACTCTCGGAGAAGAAGTGTGAGTTTCTTTATCATATTTTAGTGCAAGATATAAGACACAAGTTTGGGTTATTCTACTTCAGCATCAAGTTCGTTATACTTAGTTTTCTTCATCAATGATCACTACATAGAGCCTACAGAGTTCGAGATTCAAGAGATGGTAAACATATGGGTTTCAGGGGAAGCTTATTGATTAAATGTTTAACCATCTACATGCACCACTTGAGGGAAGTGTTTTACAGGTTGTTTGATCTACTAAAGACGCCCTAATTGATATTACAAAAAAGGGGAAGAAGATTATAGAGTTATGATTTGCATCTTATTATATGTGGTGGCATGATACAAAGGATATCTGATTGAGGGGAGCTTGAAAGTTTGTTTCATTCAGGGAGATGATTACATCTCAATTCAGGGGAAGCTTAGGCATTTATTGATGAAGTTTCATAACACGATTTGTTTTTAGTCATCATCAAAATAGGGAAATTGTTTGGATTCTAAAAAAATTTTTGATGATACAAAATGAATAAAAGAATAAACAAAAAGACTAATTCACATATGGTATTCTAGAAGACTTGAAGTCAAACAGTAGTTATCTCCATTTAATGCAGTCAAACATCGATTATCTGTATTGAAGATCTAATTCAATGCAGTCAACAACGATAATCTGAAAGTAGAATAATTACAGCTTGAAGAATAATGCTGGATTTAAGTTTCCTAATTATTTACGTCAACCATATTAAATACATTGACAAAGTTTAAATACTATAGAATTGTTGATCCGGAAATTAGTTTTCTTTGTAAGTCTTGATCTCTCCCTATATAAAGAGATCATAGACATAGGTTTAGATATCCAGAAAAGTGTGTATGTGTGTAAACTGGATCAATGTAGACGTCTAGTATAGTGGTGGTGTAGCCTCAAGAATCTTATGATTCCTGTTACAGTTTGTTGATGTAACCGTATTATCTTGATCAAATAATATTGGGGCTGGAATGTTTGGTAAAACCTTGTTGAATATCTTTGTTCTTATTCCGCTTTGTTTTTATAACTTATGAACATTGATATTATCCTAGATAAAGGTCTAAACAACCTAAGCTTAAACGATCTAATGATCAAATAACCTATTACGTGTTTTGGTTTCTACACTCAGTCTCATTCTCTTCCTCACTTTCAGATATCCAGTGTTCTCCAACAGACTTAGGTTTTGACACACTAGTCTTAGCTTCTCTTGTTGCAACATCAGGTATACTAGTTACTGACTCACTAAAAATATGTTCTCCCTCATCAGCAAGTACCAAATTCATATTAGGAGGCATGAAGTTTCCTAGTAATAGGGGAGGGGAACAACATGATAACCCATCACTTTTTTGTACCTTTCATTTTTCCTGACCATCAAATACATGACACCAACCACTTGACAATCAAACCCACACCAGTCTTGAACTTAATCACTGCTTAAATCTCTAACAGTTTGCCTTAGATTTTTTAGATGATACTAAACTTTTCTAAGGTTAGTTTTAAATCATATCATACCTATTTAGCTTTTTCAAATTTCCTTTTTAAGCTGTGTTAGTGCATTATCTCGTCAACTTAATAACAAGTTTATAAAATCTTTATGTCTCTTCAAAAAACAACCCTCATTCTTTTTATACAAATCTATCTAGCCTCTACAGATTCAACCAAGCATTATAAGCACCTACATTTAATTGAGACTTAAATAAAATCTTTTGTCAATTATCATAGTGTTCTTTGAGAAGTTTTCATAAGGATTTTAAACATGCTTAGAACAAGTAGATACCTCAAAATTTAAGCTTGAAGAACTTGAAGAGCCTGAAGATGTATATGCCATAAGTACAAAGTTTGTAGGTCCTTCTTCAGCCTGATCACTCCAATCATATCCAAGTCCATCTTAAGCCACCAAAGCTTTTGTCTCTGTTGTTTCCACTATCACATTCCTCCTTACAGGTTCTCTGTTCTTGTTCTCCCTTGGATCCCTGCACTTCCTTGTAGAATGACCCTTTTTATGACAGTTATAACATTCCACCTTTGATTTGTTAAACCTTATGGTCTTAGAACCATTTGGATTAATCTTCCTTCTAGTGTTATTTAGAAATCTTCTGGCTCTCAAGGTCAACATAGCCATCTGCCACTTTAGATCCATCTATTCCAAGTCATCAGCATCAATCTGTTGTAAGTCCTTATCATTTAATTTTAGACTATTAGATTGGTTTGAAAATAAAGAATAGCATACCCAAGTCCATCTAGAGCCACCAAAGCTTTTGTCTCTGTTGTTTCCACTGTCACATTCCTCCTTACAGGTTCTCTGTTCCTGTTCTCCCTTGATGACCCTTTAACTTCAGTTTCATAGATCTTCAGATTGTTGTATAGGTCATCCATGCTTAAGGTGTCTAAATCAGGTTTGCTTCTCCAGATCAAGGTATGAGTCTTTCATTATGATGGGAGACTTCTTAGAAACTTCAGATTCATATCTTCTTGAGAAATAGTTTCACCCATAATCTCTAGCTAACTGATAAGCTTTTGAAGCCTATCATAGGTTTGATCAAGTCCTTATGAGCTTGATATATTGAAATTCTCATACTGTTGCTTTAGAAGTATATTCTAAGTTTTTTTTGACACCTTATTACCTCCAAACCTTTTCTCTATGGCTTCTATCAGAGTCTTGGCACATTTTTAGGTATTAAACTTTAGTTGATGTTCATTTGGAAGAGCCATCAACAATGTACCTCTTGCCTTTAACTCATTCTTCCTTGCTAACTTTTCCTCTGCAGTTGTAGGAGGATATGTTTGCTTAACTCCATAAACAGTTCTCTTTGGTGGAGGCGAGTCTCCATTTACTATTACTTCTGAAAGAGCATAATCTATCATCAGGAAGTACTGTTCTATCCTTATTTTCCAAAGCTCAAATTCTCCTGGATTGAGTACAGGAAGTTTTGCAGCAGCAACTATTGTTGA
>BQNB010204773.1:0-10665 GCA_026074375.1 Tanacetum coccineum | reverse complement strand
TTAAAGGTGTCAACACCGTTTTGAAACCCGGTATTTCATTCGATGTTTTAACCCTTGAGGAAGACGAAGATTTCCATTTATTATTGAAACTCGGTGTTTCATTGTGAAAAAATATTTTTGAAATGAATGGAAACCTTACATCTTTCGCCTTTTTTAAAACTGAATCATTTACACATTGAAAACATTTCATCCCTAGAATACTTAAATGGTTTGGAAATGCTTTCCCCCTTTCTTTTTCACACATGTTTTGAACTTACGTTTTTCACATGATTTGGAGAAGAAAATGTTTCGGAAGAATGTTGTTTCTTCAAATACTTCATATCTTTTTGCAAAGAATAAGTAGTAAATTGAGAAACTTTCTTCGAAATCTGTTTTGAAGATTTACCCGTGTAAATCTTTTCCGAAACATTAACCTTTTTCTGTTTTATTGAATCAAACAATCTTTTATAATGCATTTTTAAATCATTATTCTCCTTTTCAAGTTTTTCACAAAAAATTTCATGTTTTTCTTTCAACACATTATATGATGTTCTCAATCATTGTTTTCTTTTTGCAACGAAGTGTAATTTTGATATGGCAACTGCGATTTTAATAAAGCATTTTCTTTTTTAAGATTTGCAAAATACGTCTCAAATTTATTAGTTCTTTTTTAAAGCTCTATTTTGACATCATCAAAATCTTTGATTCGTTGTGTTATATCCTTTTCCAATTTTGAAATCTTAGTCTCAAACGCCTTTTTCTCTTCATCAAAACATTTGACTTTATTCTCCATTTCCTTTACAAGTTCCAAATTCTTAGTCACAAACGTTGAACTTGTAATGGAAATCTTTGAAACGTTTGATTCATATTCTTTCTCGATCATTTCAATCATTTTTTCAAGAGAAGTATCATGTTCTGAAAACTTAAACTTTGTTTCAAGTCTATGTCTCAAAACATCATTAGAAGCCAACAAATCATTATACTCTTTTTGCACCGAAGAAGACACTTTTTTAAGAAATTCTGTTTTAGCCAAAAACATTCGTTTGTCTTCTTCAAAAAGAATGATTTGTTGTTTCATCTGTTGATGTGAAATCTTAAGTTTCATAAAAAGTTCTGAAACTTGAGATTTCATTTGTTCAATCTTTTCTAACAACTCAGATTCTTTGACACCGTACACCTTTTCAAGACTAATCAACTCAGTTTCCTTTGATTTTAAAACTTTATTTTCTGTTTGCAAACGTTTTATTTCAACTTTTAAGCTCTCGGTTTCTTTTAAAACACAATATTTTTCATCTGAAAAACGTACAACCAATTCAGCAGTTTCTTTTACTTATGTTTGCAAACTCAAAATATCATCATTTTCTGAGTTATCGCGTGTGTCATAAAATATTTCTGAATCAAACTCAGATTGTACATCATAAAATGGCTTAGATTGTTCTTCCAACAATCACATTTTCTTACACTGAGCAAAACTCAATTCATCTCTTTCTCTCAAAGTTGCTTCTACAAGTGCACGCGCCTTATATAGCTCTTCAATTGATAAATTCAAACTTTCATTTACACTCTTATGTTCCTCAACTTGCACTTGAAGATTTTGACACATTGTACAATCAACGAATTTTGACTTTAAATGTTCATTTTCACTCTGAAGTTCCTTAACTTGCGCTCGAAGATTTTGAACCGTGGTAAAATCAAAAATCTTTGACTTCAGATGTTCATTTTCACTCTGAAAGTTCCTTAACTTGCGCTCGAAGATTTTGAACCGTTGTAAAATCAACAATATTTGACTTCAAATGTTTATTTTCGGAATCTTTTAGCTCTGAAATTGTCGTTTATTTAATCTTAATAGTGTTTTTCTCCTCAGCTAATTTATCGCTCATCGTGTCAATTAAATCCTCTTTTTCTTTAATCTTTTTAGTATATTGTCTGTTATTATAAGCGAAGAAAAAGTGGTCATATATTTTTCGTTTTCTTTCTTAAGTTTTTCACACTTTTCTTTACATGATTCGAGACTCAACTTATCCCAACTATTCATGTACATGATGAACGAATCCGATACATTTGATTAATCAAATCTAACTCACTAAAATCGTTTCTGAATTTCCACACAAATTCCAATGAAAAATTATAATCAATCTCACATTATCGACCTGCAATAAAAAAATGCATTAAAAAAAATTACTCACTGATCACTAATATTCGATAGTTAAAAGGAATGAAAAACCAAACAAGTAAAACTTGATATATCCTAGTCCAATAAAAAATTGACTCGGCCCAAATGTGTATATGAAGTTTACGGTATACAACAAGAAAAACAAGCCCAACTTAACAAATATGGCTAACCCTAAAATCTACCGAGTATATAATACTCACTTTACTTGCAAAAACTAACCCTAGTTCCTTATCTCATCATGTACACACCTCACTCTTCCTATACTCTATCTCACAGCCAAAAAAAAGATCTCACAAAGAACACAACTACCAAACTCTTTTATTTGCTCTTGTTAACCGAATCAATAAAACACAAAGATAACCTCTCTTTTTTATCGTTTTCTCAACCAAAATCCACAACAAATCTTCCTTATCCTAAATGAAATGTGTCCAATTCATCCCCTTGTGTGTTTTTGCTTTTTTTACAAAACAAATTAGATTAACACATTTATGAGGTATGTTTTCTTATCTTAAAAATTCTTGTGACAACTGTGGCTTCAGATTCTCATAAGAGCTCAGGTAGGTAATTCTTTTTTTGTGTTTTTTTGTTTTTGTTCTTGTTAAACCGAAAGAAAAGAAAAGGATCAAACTTTTTTTGTTTTGTTCTTTCTTTTGTCTTTCGAAAATTAAACAAAGAGGCTTTGCTTCAGCACAATCAGTTACACATTTTGTTACAAATCAGTTAAACTTACAAATCAGTTAAACTTTCTGATCCGAAAATAAGGAATTTTCTTAAGCAAAAAATAAGCAGATTTAACTAATAAGCACACGAAATAAGCAGATAAACCAACTGATAAGCTTTAGGAGGATGGGTTTTAGATAGAGTCGGATTTTTTGTTAATGATGAGGAGGGTTTATATTTTGTGGTTCTTTGTTTGACCGAAACAAAACAAGGATGAAAACACTTTCGTTTTTGTTCTTTGTTTGATTATTTCAAAAATTAACAGTCGGATCTATGATGAAGTTCTTTCTTGTTCTAGATCTGAAATGGTCTGAATTCTTTGTGTAAAACACGAAGAAATCTGAGATCTTTGCGTTTTGTTTTAATATCTGACTTTTCTTTCTCTAGCTCTCCTTTTCTATTTTGATTGGGTAAACGAGATATTAGTTCGGCTTGTGTTTTTTTTGGTTTTATTCGCCTTGAGGTATTGATTTAATTCGCCATTCAGTTCATATGATTAGTTCGCCTTCTGAAACCTTGTTGTTCGCCTTCTGATTTTGTTAGTTCGCCTTTTGATTCTTGTTTAGTTTGGCCTTTTTGATTTTGTTGGGTTCGCCTTCTGAACTTGTTAGTTCGACTTCTGATTTTGGTTAATTCGCTCTTCTCATATATGTTAATTGCCTGTATTGTTGACTAATTCTGCCTTTATTTCTTTGATTAACTCGCCTTCTACATGGTTGCCAGGATAAACGCGTTATAGCCCAGAAATATCGTGAATTACCACGTGGGTAACCCTTTTGACCAGGTTTGACCAAAAGGCTTATGGATTAGTAAAAAATTGGTTTGTAACAGAAAATGCGTTTTTGACCAAAAAGACAAACTTTTTTAAAAACAGTTACACATTCTATTACAAATCAGTTAAACTTTCAGATCTGAAAATATAGCAATTTTACTTAAGCAAAAAATAAGCAGATTTAACTGATAAGCACACAAAATAAGTAGATAAACCAACTGATAAGCTTTTTGAATCTGAAAAAGCAATTTGGAATAAGCAGAAAATAAGCTAAAACTCGATTGAATAAGTACAAATAAGCATAATAAGCACGAATCAGCATAGACAAGCACACTGAATAAGCACAGATAAGCTGACAGAATTATCACGAATTAAACTTGAATAACGACTGAATAAGCTCAAAACTCGACTGAATAAGCTAAATAAACAATCTGAATAAGCAGTAGATAAGCAGTTTCAATCGGATAAGCATAGATTCTCAAACATAAAAGCACAAAAATAAGCTGATAGACACATAATAAGCACAAAAATAAGCTTGAAAATAAGCAATCTCAATCAGCTAATCCAATAAGCCTAAATAAGCAGACGATCTCTAAGACACGAACAACAAGAAAATAACACTAATCCACAATCATTGGTTTTTGATACCACATATTAAGCATAAAAGATCTTGATTGATGACTAGTGTGTGTAGATCAAGATGTAATTAGTGTGTGTGTTTAGAGAGATAATTTGTTAACCTTTTCTCATATTAATACAAATGACTTGGTGTGTAGGAATTCCATCATTATGATGGCCTAATGCCTTATTTATACTTAGAGATGTAACTAAGTATACTATAAATACAATAGTAGTCCTTACACTATTTTTTTCTATCCACATTGATTCTAAATCTATGTATATTCTATTATTACATCAAAATGTGGAATTTATCTTTAATTCCAACACATATTAGCAGGGAGATGTGTTATATTAGAAAATTTATGAAAGTTCACTTACTATGTAGGTAGGTTTTTTTGTACACCTACCATATGGGTAAATTTGAGAGAGTAGGTGGTTATTTAATGGCTTAAACACTTTTAAATTTGGTCTTTTGGTGTATCGTGTGACCAATTTTTGAGGTAACCATGGTTTTTGAACTTTTGTCCTACTAATTCACGAGGGTTTAAACTCAGTGCCACATAGACTCAAATCAGGTAAAACTCTCCCTTTTCAGGAGGTTGGCGTGGCCACTTCATGGTTGTTTGCACCTAGTTGAAATTGAACTTGACACATCACACATCTTAGAGTTATAGTCCCTAGCCCATTTGCCACTATATGTACTATTTGACTATTTTACCCTTCAATTTACACACTCTTATTTAACCGGGAGAGGGGTAAATGGGTCAAATATCACACTCGTCACACGATACATCAAAAAGATGAAATTCAAAGTATGCTACATTGACATAAAAATAGATAACTACACAAAACTATAAAAAGGCGGCAAGTAAGCTACATTTTCGTGCAATTACCCTCTAATAATTTACAAATGTGCATATTTTGACAAACTTTGCAAAGAAATTGATACTCTCCGATCCAGTGTGTTACGATCTCGATCTTGCAAAGACGAAAATGATCATAGTTGGGATCTCGATCTTAGCATTGACTGCAACTAATAATAATGTTTCAGCTATATTTCTTGAAGTTTAAAGTATGATCAAATTTTGTCTTCAATGTTATTGTTTAAGTAGTTTAATTTAATATCTATTATATTATAAACTTAGGTCCTCTAATTTAATTGTCATTAGTGTTGATACAATGTACAAGTTGCGCAACGTATTGTGCAACAAGGTGATGCGTACTCCCATTAATTAATTGTCATTAGTGTTGATACAATGTACAAGTTACGCAGCGTGTTGTGTAGCAAGGTGATGCGTACTCCCATTAAGTGTTGACGGACGTTACCTCATTCACATTCATTGTGCAACATAAGTACTTAGGCGGTTATGTTGAACACACAACCTTTTGAGTTGCTCAAGACAAAGAGGTTGTTCAGTTACACATGTAAGGCTTTGGCACTTTTAAGTTCTGGGTTTAATAACCACTTTGAAGCTCATAATGAAGGCATCTTTCCACTTCCTCGCGGTTACAGTTTGAGAGTAATTCAAGGTCACCGTGGTTAAACATTTGGTAACTACAAACGCAATGTTAATAATCATAACGCTCAATACAAAACATAAGTAACGCCACGCCTTGCGGACTCAACATACACGATGTATATAGCACATACCAACTTACCCCGTCACCGAAAATCCACCAACAAGCAACATCGCTAACTTAAAACCAGATTAACGCCTAATAGATACGTAGCAACTAAAAACATAACTAAAATTAACAACCTACGTTCATAATTACAAAAAACATTTAATAATGACTACCCAATAATGGTAAAAAAACAACCTAACTATCCTAATATTACGCCACCAACCAAGCCTGCAACAACTACATAAAAACAAACACAACCTATTTCATTCCCCGCAAAATATCTCCAGCCCGTGTGCAACGCACGTGTATGCATGCCTCGTTTTAAATATAGATGTTTATATATGTTATAATTAATCTCGTGCAATGAATAACACGTGTTAACTCGTACATTTACGGAATTTTTAATATGCAAAAAATGCTAGGCGCTAGTCTAGTGGTCGACCACCTTCGAGGCGGAATTTGTCTAGGCGGATTGGGTTTTTATATATTTTTATTATTATTTTTAATATTTTTAATATTTATTTATATAAATTTTGCATATTTATATATTTTTTAATTAAATTTATTAGTATTTTTATTATTTTTAGTTACATATATCTTATACATATGTTGCAAAATTTATATTATGTGTAGCTTTTGGTTAAGTTTTGGTCTAGTAGTCCAATAATATATTTGTTAGGCCTATTCTATTAGTCTTATTGGGCTAAAAATATCTATTAGGTTATCTACTATACTAACCCTAGATATGAAGTTAAAAAGTGATGTCATCTTTTCCATAACACACATCTTTTCCACCTACTCTCTTCACCAAACATTTCACCTTCTTCTCTCCTTTTCACAATTCCATCATCGAAAATAACCTCCCTTTTGAACGAAAACACTAGATCTGAAGTTAAAAAGGTTGATCGTTTGATACTAGCGTTGACCGCCCGACCACCAAGGCCGATTTGACCCACCTAAGCGGTTAGTTGACCTCCTTTTGACCAAAACGCCTAATTTGGCCGATTTGCCTTAAATCGGGCGGTGGGTGACCGACTAGCTCCTAGGCGGCCGCCAAGACCGCTTTTTACAACATTGCTTAAAAGAGAACACCTAATTCTAATTCTGCCTCGAAAGAGATTTGATAACAGGACCCACGAAAGGTACTTTAATGGCTGCAGCAAGATACAGGTATACATTTCCTTTCCACATCCAGTAGTAGTGTATGCTGCATATGTCTCTCATAACTAACAACTATACATGTTCTAGTAATAAAACATGGGTTGTCTTCCCTAAATGCTACGGTTAAGCTCACTATACTTAAAATAAGTCTTAAACTAAGTCGCTATTTCCATAACTGCAAATTTCAACACATTTAGTTAACAAAAGCAAACACCTTGTAATTTCTTCAGTTAAGTCCTTCGATTTATTAATAGTATGCTTAACCATAGCCCAACTAGCCAAACACATACCAACCCTAACCTAAATAGCTATGGTTAATCTTACTTTATTTTGAATAAATCTATCAGTCGGGCAAATTCATGCTAGTAACAGTTCCACATTTTGAAATTACATCTTTATCATATGCTAAAATTTTCACTAGTTTCAATGTTATTATACCACATTCTTATGTAAACACATTCGCTTAGAAATTACACGAAAAATCACACCTCCATACCAATTCCCTCACCAAATTCACAAAAAACAACACCTGAACATAAAATTTACGTCCACAGAAGCATTGATACCGATTAAAACTATAAATTACCTTACACGATCATATTCCAACAATACTTGATGGTGAATCTTCAACCACAACTAACAATTATACACATATCAACAAATACATTTAATATCACAAAACAACTTAGGGAAAAACTATTAACATCTAATACTGATCTTGATTGTCACTACAACTAGAAACAAAAAAGCACAACTCCTCATCACAAATATTGATTGGCAAAAAACAAGACCTGAATGTGTTATTACGTTGGCGATAACAAGCTAATACAATTCTTTACACTATTGGAGTTCACATTACTAAACAATGAAATAGTTTACTTAATTTTAAAGCATGTGAATATTCTATCCAACTAACAATTAAAAAAAAACTTATCAAATCTTCAACAAATATAGTTATAGTCATAACTGATTTTTATCGGATGAACCGCTCCTCGCAAAAGAATTTGTATTAAACAATTGATCTTTAAAATCCATATATAATAAGTCCTAGGCCATAACCATTGTCGCCGATATTTGTGGCGGTAGCCTATTTTGTTATATGTATCAATGCTTTCCATGTTTTATATAAAAAATTCAAATAAGCTTAAGCTCATTGGCACACAACACCAAAACCAACTAAACATTCCACGTTCCACTGTGTGTCTGCCCATTTTTATTTGTAATTGAACCAAATTAGATTTTTTTATAAGCTTGAACACCTTCCTATCAAACAAAATAAAAGACGTGCTCCTCTTAGAATGTTTGCACTCAGTACATTAAAAAGTAACACGACAAATAAGAAACAAATCAGTATAAACATACTTGACTTTGGCACTCAAACTCCTTCGTATCACGAGATTTCCTCTTAGAATTCTTGGAAAAATCATTAGAAGTTCTCTCAGCACTATTGCCTCGTGAAGCATTGATGCTTTATCCACCTTCTCATTAAAAAAATGTCAGTTTGGAAACGTAGACAATTATGTACAAAAGATTCCACAAATCTTCAAACTGAAAGGGACTTGTAAAAGGAGATTACATCATTACATTGTGTACCTTGTTGCAATTTGGAATGAGTTCTTATAGTGCACACATCTTTTCGTTTATCCTATCCCGTCACATCGGTTCAACATTAAAAAACCAAGAATTAGTATGCATCTTAGAGTTAAATTAATACAAACAACCACTCCGACAGGCTTCATGAATTTTGAAATTGCTGGGCACGAGTAGAGGTGGTAACTTCATCCCATTTACTTATTAGGATATGGGTTGTTTTTCTTGATGTTAAATGGGTCAAATGGGTCCAACAACATATTGATGTTATCTAAAGTCTATAATTTAATGTAATACAACCTCCTAAATTACTATTATCATAGTATCTTTATGATAATTATAATTAACATGTTAATTATACAACAAATTAACCAAATGCTAAACGACGTTTGCACGTCTTTGTGATCAGCCCATCTTGACCCGTGCTAGAAATGACCCATTTTAACCAGAACCCCTATTGATCTATTACGAACGTGGCGTGTTTCCACCTCTAGGTTCAATCAGTGGCGGTCCTACATAGGGGGCAGTGTGGGCAGCTGCCCTCATAAACTTTTTTTCCGAGTAGTGTAATTTTGTGAATATGACATTAATATTTGTATCTAAGTACGTAATAAAGATAAAAGAGTTCGTAGTTGTAAAAGAAAATGTCTGTTTTTCTAGTGGTTATGCGGCCTTTTACGTTTCTGATTGACCTCTGTTCGATTCTTGTGTGCTGCACTTTTTCTCTTACTAAGTTCTTTTGTTTTTTGCTCATTCTTTGGTTCTACTTAATGGTGATTTTTTTAGTTTATTTTACTGCATGATAACTACATATTCAAAGTGTTTTAGTGAACTTGTACTAAAGAAACATGGAAACATCGAAAAGGTCTTTTAAATTATGAGTGACATTGCTATACTTGATTGCTTATGAATTTTTGAGATCATATATGGTATTTGCATGGAAATGGATATCACACTAAGATCGAATTTAGTGCAAACTAAAATCCTCTTGGTTCAAATTTCGGTTTAACCTGAACAAAAATATTTCCAGTCGAGAACCCGGCCTTATGTATATGCACTCTTTATTCTTGCCCCCGCTTATAAAATTTTCTGATACGGCCCCTGGGTTCAATGTGTCTAATACCATCGAGAACATCTCAAATGCAAATAATCTTTATTATAAATAGATAGTTTGCTCACCGGTTCAGACAAATTCTGAACTTCAGCGGCCCGACTTCTTTTGGAACATGTACCTCCACGAGATCCGCTTTCTGTTTAAGTGCCCAACGACTCTTTATCAACATCCTAATCAAAACATTACTTGCACTAAGTACATTAAAAAGTAAAAGTCTTGTTGTAAACGATAAATCAAACTATGGTTCTGGTTTAGGGGCGTTAGTTGTCCAATTACCGGATGATATTCTTGCAAAGGTTGTAAACAGGAGCTACAATTGTATTGCAAGACCACTGGTTTCGTTAATAGAAAAATTGACTGATCGTACTCGTAGCCTACCCATTGAATATTTAAGAAGACAAAACAACATATATCCAACTAATCCCGAGAGTACTCCACCTATCCATACCGAAGCTATCAGAAAAGATGGGATCCTTCCATGCATTGAACGCCTTACAAAAGTTTATGGCATTTAACAAAACTTACCCAACAAAAAATATTATTTAACAAACCTGCACATATTATTCATTTGAGCTCGAAAACAAACAATAGTATATTGAGTGCAAGCCTAAATCATATGGGTTTGTTTTGATTTGATATTGTAACTAACTTTTAGCGAAAATTACTAAATGAAAATGAATCATACCTTTAGTTTACCCTCTCTGCTCTGCACCAAACGCAATAGCCTCATCAATGTGAGTTGTGTTAAACATTTTGTAACACATGTACCCTTTCGAAAGCTCGATTTTCAAAGACTGAACCAGGTTCCCTTTTAAAAACACCAGATTTAAAGATTGGAATGGTATTTCTATTTTCTATTTTAAAACTTTATAGCATTAAATTATCCTTGTCAAATACTTATGTCTACGA
>BQNB010204771.1:0-10665 GCA_026074375.1 Tanacetum coccineum | reverse complement strand
CTAGAAATGAAGATGAAACCCTAAGTGTGGTATAACATGGTATTTATAGGATATGTGTTAGGGTTTTAGATGAATTTTAGACTAGCAAGTGACCGTGTGTGTTGTTGGTGGTTCGTCAATAGCAAGGCTACAAGGACCAAGATGGTTCAATTTTTCTAGCCAATGTTCAAGTGATATGATCATGGTTCAAATTTTGCTAATCAAGGTTGTAAGAGTGTGTAAGTAAACACATGGTCTTGACAACATGAGAAATGGTGCATGAGAATGACATTCTCATGTGTCACCATCTTGTGTAAGCATGAGCACATGCATGGAATTTCAAGAAAGATGCTTGTTGATTTAATTTAGAGCTCAAGTATACTTGTTGTTGTAGTTTAGGCGCCACATTTTGGCTAGGGAAAGGAGGTGAACGAAATTTTTAGGCTTAGGGTATAATATTATCGACAACTTGAGTTTACACGAAAAGATTTCGAGTTTCCGGAGTTCCGTTTGGTCAAAAACGCGAAAAACGTTATTTAAAGGATAAAACCCTAAAATTTATATCGGAAGTGATTAAAAATCACGAAACACTCAGGAAAGCTAATATAACACATATAATACCTAAATTAATTTATAACCGGTGCCGGAATGCATCCGATGACGTTTCTCAGTTTTTACGCAGTTTAGTCCTCCGGTAAACTGTCAGATTTTTAACGTAACAAATAAAATTTAAAGTAGATGACCGGAGTGAGTCGGAATACTAACCGAGAATTTACGGGGTGTGACATAAGGATTATAAGTTTAGGTTAAGTTACAAGTGTTGGAGATTAATGTACATGTTATCAAAATGAATTTGTTTTGGTGTGAAAAGAATTGAGCTTTGAAGATAAGAATTGTCATGTGTTAGGCAAATTGTATGGGAGTTTGGCTAAGAGAAAATTACCAAATCAATCTATTTCAAATATATTTTTCTTGCTGCAACCCTCACAATTTTTTTTCTCCAAAATAACCATGTTGATCGCGCATGTATATAAGTTGAAAACTCGAAGAACACGTGTCACTAGCAGAATGAAAGTTACGAATTTTAAAAAAATATATTAAAAAAAGTTGATCGCGCATTTATATAAGTTGAGAACTTTTTTAAAATTTTTTTTTGTCTTTATATTAGTTGATCGCGCATATATATCAGTTGAGATATTTAGGGTTTGTTTTTTTTATTTTTTTATTTTTTTATTTTGTTAAAATTTAAATAATCCTTCCCGTCGAGTGCCCCTAATTAGTTTGTTAATATTTTTAATCAAACCCTTTCTACTTCGACATGTGATAAGAACACGAGGTACCTAAATTATAAATAAATTGCATATATTACTACGCATATAAACATAAAAAACAACAAAAATATTAAACGCAGTAACCTATTAAAAAAAATTATACCTCGTAGTTGCTCAAATCCATCTTATAAACACAATAACAAACTAAATTCTTCAGACGACCGTCGGAGTAAAACCAACTAAAAACACCGGAGCAACCAAAAATTGATACGTTGACACAAACAACGGAGCAAAACAACCTATAAACAACTAGAAAACCCAAAGCAGCCAACAAATTTTAGAATATTTGGTTCTAATCAACTAAATGTTATTTGATTTTCATACGAACTATGAATTTTACGTTCATTCAACTATCATTTATATTATAAAAATGGTGAAAAACTACAAAAATCATACTGCTAGATATGACATTACGTTGCATAGAATTGTAAAATCAAAGCCCATGCATTAGTCATTTCGTTCGATGGAATTGTAAAATCAATGCACGACTTTCAAAAAGATATCCACCATTCCTTTTGCGTGATGACTGACACAAGACAAAAAAAAATTAAAAAAAATGTTCTCAACTCTCAAAAATGCGAGATGACTAACACAAGAATGAGACGAAAAAAAATAAAAAAATGTCTCAACTCTAAAAAAATGCGCGATCAACTTTTATTTGTTTTTTTTTCCGTCAAAATCAATACCATTATGACACGTGTACTTCGAGTTGTCAACTGCCCATATTGCGCGATGAACTAGGTTGTTTTGGTAAAGTGATTTTGTCAGGGTTGCAGCAAGAAAAATAGATTTGAAATAGGTTGATTTGGTAATTTTCTCTAAATAAAATAAAATGAAATGAAAAGGAAGGATGAAATGCTTTATTTAATTTTAATTTATTTATTAATTTTTAATATACTCTTTTGAAAACACTCCATTAAAAAAACATATAATAATAATAAATTTTTTATTTTTTTTTTTTTTTTTTTTTTATTTTTTTTTTTTCCCTCGGGAAATCCTCGAATGTACTTTTCAATCTTTTTCTTTTCAGTTGACACCAACTCAGGACACATCAAAACCAGTTTGTGGAAGCGATTGTTGTATGCCTCGATGTCATCTCCTTTCAAAGTCAAAGTCCAAAGCTCTTGCTCCATCCTTTGGATTTCAGTTGCTGGCAAGTATTCAATAGTCATCATAGCTTTTACGTTGTTCCAAGGGGTCTGATTTGTAATTTACAGGTTTATCGTGCGATTTTTTAATACCTTTCAATGAATGAAATAGAGAATATTTTCAAATGTGCCCTCGAACCCGGTGTCACGTACTGCACTCCTATCTACGGTCGGGGTGAAAAACAAATGTATACCAATTAAAATTCTATCGGTTTTGCTAACCACCACCCTGATTTAAATATTCTTTAAATAAAAATTATCATTAAATGAAATATATATTTCATAATTATACATATTTATTCATTTTAAACATGAAATGTGATATTAAACATAAAATATTTGGTGTTAATTAATTATTTATTTTTCAATTAAGATATGTTTAAACATCACCCCAAAAATGATGGTTAGTAAAACCCAAATTTCATAAGCAAACTACCAAATAAAGATCAACACCATTAGCAATTACTGTAACATTTATAAATAGTGAGACAAATATTATTGACCGTCAAAAGCAGCTACAACTTCCAATTGTTAAATGGACATGCATGATTAAGCAATTTGGTTTATTGGGTTGAGGCGGAGAATAATTTTTTTCGAAGCGATTTTGAATTAATATTGAGTGCGAATGTGTCCTTGCATTGCGGTGGGGATGACTTGCATGCAGCACATGTATTTTATGGGGCGAGTATATTATTTTTTTACTTATTTGGTTAACAAAATATGTGATATTCGTATTTATATATTATGACATGTAGCTGGAATCATATACTAAATGTATTTACTTATTAAAGTTCATAAACGTTAACGGGCCTTGAAAGACCAAAACGGCGTTACTTGGATTTTTGGGCGAGCGAACGACTTTTAGTATGTATATAAATATAAATATGAATGTGAAATCTATTTTTAAATACAGTTATAAATGGCAAAAAAGTATACGTTATTTATAGAGCGAATGACTTTTAGTATGTATATAAATATAAGTATGAATGTGAAATCTGTTTTTAAATACAGTCGTAAATGGCAAAAAATTATAAGTTATTTATATAATTTAAACTTTTATAGAATTGTACGTTTCTTACCCCTATCGTTTATTTTAAATTATTAGGTGGTATAAGGTGTGTTTTGAAAGTTTTTTTTAAATATATACATATTAAACTTTAACATTTTTTATAACATTATACGTATGTCAGAAGCATTGCAATATTGGCATCGTTATGTTCGCATTCGAAGATCTTTCTACGAGTATTTTTTTATCTGAATGAATCGGTAGATATGTGTTATATATTTGATAAATAAAGTTTATTATATAAAAAAAGTCGTAAATAGTTAAAAGTTGAGGGTATGTTTTGTAAATTTTCTTTCTTTTTCTATTTATATTAAACTGCAACATTTAAAAAAAAATTGTGTATGTCAAAAGCATTGCAATATTTGACTCGTTTTGTTCGCAATTCGAAGATCTTTCCCATGATATTTTTTTATCTGAATGAATCGGTAGATATGTGTTATATATTTGATAAATAAAGTTTATTATATAAAAAATCGTAATAGTTAAAACTTGAGGGTGTGTTTTGTAACTTTTTTTTTCTCTATTTTGGGCCGCCGGTTGCGCTGGCATAAAACGACGTCGTATAAATTTTGATATATGTATAACAAGCAAAATAACCCGCGGTTGCGGATGGGCATAATTTGTTGGGAATCGATTTTGAACGAATATTTAGTGGGAATGTGCACGCACGTTGCGACGGGGCTGACTTGTATTCAACGCATGTTTTTTATTTCACTGAGCATTTCTTTTCAACAACTCGTTCAGAAGCATTGCAATATTAGGCTCGTTTTGTTCGCAATTCGAAGATCTTTCCGTGAATATTTTTTGATCTGAATGAATCGTTGGATATGTGTTAAGTCGTAAATAGATAAAAGTTGAAGGTACGTTTTCTAAATATATATTTTTTCCTATTTTGTGTCGGCAACTTTTTTTTTTAATATTGTCTACTTGTATATACCACGTTATTATACTCGCGCCACAAATATGACCAAGTAAAAAAAAACCAAATGGGTCGGCCCAAACTGGTAGCCCAAAAAAACAGCTGATCCCATGATGCAAATTTTGGCCCATGACACATACGACGTCGTATGTGATCAGTTTTGATTAGGGCTGTAAACGAACTGAACGTTCAGTGAACATTTCATGAACCGTTCGGTAAAAAGTTCGTTTATGTTCGTGAACGTTCGATTATGCGTTCATTAACAATCGTTTATGTTTAATTATTTGTTTATGTTCGTATATCATATCCTTTAGTTGTATACCTTTTAAAACCGGTATGTTTAAAAAAAACACTTATAAAATAAAATATTATGCATAATTTGATAAATTTTATGTTTTTTTTCTACGATCATTTATTTTCGTTTAAGGTTTGTTTAGTTTCTTAATGAACGAACATAAACGAACATGAATAACTCATTTTCTTAATAAACGAACATGAACACGAAAATTCGTCCGTTTAAGTGTCCGTGTCCGTTTGTTTGTCCGATTAAAATTAAATAAACGAACATGAACAAGGCTCCGTTCGTATTCGTTCGATTCATTTACAGCCCTAGTTTTGATATATATAATAACAGTAATTATACTTATATTCAAAACCCATTCGAAACGTCGTCGTATTTGGAGGGCGTGCTACAGTGGCCGGCCCACTGGGCTCCCAGTTTGGGCCGGCCCATTTTGCTTGATAAAAAAAACCAGGAAAAAAAAAACTAAAAAAAATAATTGTCGACACCAATTAAAAAAAAAACCGCCCCGCAGCAACGCGCGGATAATTTTGCTTGTAGTATTAATTACACATAGACATGAGCATGTTTATTTATAAAAGATAAAACTAAAAAAATGACAATATTAAGAAAATCAACGGTCAAAGGAAATTGTTAGCGAGATTTTTGGAGTTTGTATTTTGTAGGCCAATTTGCATTTCATAAGTTGGTAGAATACTTAAAATTTTATAAGGGTGGCGTCAAGGATTATATTTTTTTTAGTTCTGTATATGCATACTTAAAATTTTAAACATGTATGAGTCATATAATTCAAGTTTACATACAATCACTCTTCAGATTACAAGTGTAATGAGGTCACTTTGTTGTTATTGCTTAGGTTATCGAAAACCACGAGACGACTCTGTAAAGTAGATACCTATATGCATCTCGTGCTTTCATTTTTCAATTTCTCGTTTAGGATTAATAAACATATCGATCTTGGGCTTAGCCTCTTAGGATAAAAGTATGAAGGTTCACCTGCGATGACTCCGGACTATCTTAAAAGGATTAGTCGGCTTGCAATGTCAAGTCAAAACTCGGGTAAAAAAAGAAAAAAAAACATATCGATCTTTGTAGTCACTAGGCTAGTCCTCCAATTTTAATTAAGTAACTCGGTTTGAGCTTGATCCAGTCGAACATTATCATGACATAGATTCTTTGAAACATATAACAAACATAGGTTTAAGTTTATAATAGCTTTATTAGCTTATAAACCTAAAAAAGTGAGCTATACGACTATACAAAAAGTAAAAACTCAAAAAGCAAATTAATACACCCGATAAGCGAATCTAAACACCCTTAACAATTAACTAAAGCCACGTATTGGAAACCTATCACACGTCGATTATCTATACTACTTATAAAATATGAATCATATTTTTTAAACTTAAATTCTTTTATAAAAGTGCAAAGCGGTATAACCAAAATACCCATTTTACAAAAAATAGTTATAAAATTCCCCACTAAATTAAAGTTTAAAGATTGTTTAATTTTCTAATTTTTACAGTATCATTTTTTGTTTATAGTCCATACTTTTTTTTTCTTTTCTCGCAAAGACTACAAAGTAAATCTGTAAGTGTTGCATTATGGTCACACCAAAACCACAAGTTCACATGTATAATTATTTATTAGTGGATAAATAGGCACAAGCCCAGTTTGTGAGTTTAGGGTATTAGGGTTTTACCATTATAAATAATGGTCATTAATAAGATTATACTTACGGGGTTTATTCATTATCTAACATGGTATCAGATCGGGTCTGATCCTCAGACCTAGATAGCTACGTTGAGCCGCCTTCCCTAAACCATCTCGTCAAACCCTAACCATCTCCTCAATATACCACTTATCCCAAAAAAAACAAAATCCTTCTGCTGCTCCACTCACCTCCTGCCGTCACCAACGCAATGGACAAGAACAAGAAAAACAAATTAAAGAAATTGATTCACGTAAAGTGGTTGATGACTGTGATTCATCGAAAGACGAGGTTGAGACGCGAAACACTATTGGAGATGTTACATTTGAGTGGTATAAGGAAGAAAGCAAAGTAAAGAGGGTATTTGTCTGTTATTTAAAAAAGGTTATAGTTGTTTTATTGTTTGTTTGTTAGTCGATGGTTCATACGGCTTTGTTACCGGTCGACTAAAGTTGACCGTTGGTACCAATCCCTAAAGTCAACCGTTGGTAGAGTTATGTTACCAGTCGACTTAGCCGACCGTTGGTACCAGTCGACTAGAGTCGACCGTTGGTACGGTTTTGTTACGAGTCGACTAAAGTTATGCTTTTATTACGAGTCGACTAAAGTCGCCGCTCGGACCGCGGGGGAGTATTAGTAGATAAATAGGCCCAAGCCTTGTTTGTGGGTTTAGGGTATGAGGGTTTTACCATTATAAATAATGGTCATTAATAAGATTATACCTACGTGGTTTATTCATTGTCTAACATTATTTACCGCGATACACCACCGGTTTGCACGGATATTATATAATTATAATTAAACAGCAGTATGCTATGAATAAAATAATCAACTTTGCACGCTTACCAAAGTAATTTTTTTAATATATTTTCAAAACACACCCTAAACTTTAATCTATTTACGCCTTTTTATATAACAAACTTTATTTATCAAATATGGAGCGCGTATCTATCGATTCATCGAATTGCGAACAAAACGAGCTCAATATTGCAATGCTTATGACATGCGTATGATTTTATAAAAAATGTTGAAGTTTAATATATATATATATATATATAATATAACAAAAAACAATTTTTAAAACGCACCATAAACTTTAACCTATTTACGACTTTTTTATATAACAAACTTTATTTATCAAATAAGAAGCGCACATCTATCGATTCATTCAGAAAAAAAATATCACTGAAAAGATCGTCGAACTGCGAACAAAACGAGCGCATTATTACAATGCTTTTGACATACGTATGATTTTACAAAAAACGTTGAAGTTTAATAGTTAAAAAACAATTTTTAAAACGCACCCTTATCGGTTCGTTGCAAAAATAGTCCCACGTGCTCCGTGACAACGCGCGGGTTACAAACCTCACTTATATGAAAGAGCAGTTACTATTCACATAAATAGTAAAAAATATCAAAAATCAAAACCTTCGCAATGAATAGTAAATTAATATTAAAAAAATAAAAAAGTTAGAAAACGCACCATCAAGTTTGCTAAAAGTTACAAAAATAACTTTCAACTTTTATCTATTTACGACTTTTTTATATAACAAACATTATTTATCAAATATGGAACGCATATCTATCGATTCATTCGGAAATAAATGACATTGAAAAGATCGTTGAATTGTGAACAAAACAAGCCCAATATTGCAACGCTTCTGTCATGACGAACGATTTTATAAAAAATGCTGAAGTCTAATATATATTTTTAAATTATTTACGAAAATGGGCTTTGAGATTATCGGTTCATTGCAATGTGAGTCCTAACGACCGACAAATAGTAATTGGCGTTATCGATCCACTTGCGAAAGTAGTCTCGCACGCTCCGCGGCAACACGCGGGGTAGGAACCTTGTTCGTCTAGTAGTAAAACAATACAAAACTATATTTTAAGGTATGCACCCGCTGCTGAAACAAAAGGGTAATATTTGAACAAGTAATCGAACTGCTTTCATACCAGGTACTCGATAATTGTATACATCTTTTGCCAAGAGAGTCACGCCTAAAAGAAAAACTTTGATGCAGAGGGGAAATCAAGGAGGTCTCTAACATATGAGCAAAATGCGCTAAAGACTAACAAATTAGATCCTGATATGACAACTCATAAATAAGTGTTTGATAAGTCTGCGTAACTTATATTACAAAGAATTTAGGCTACCCACTATGGGTCGGTCGACCGACACTCGGTCGCCCCCATAGTGGGACGTCGGTCGAGGTCGAGGTCGTCGGAGACAACATACGCGTTTTGTCGCCTGGACGACAACGGTCGAAGGAGAAAAAGAGAAAAAGAGAAAAAAAGCTGCCGAAATTGATTTCATATAAAAAAACTTTTTAATTTTTAAAATTTAAATAATTTAAAACTATAAATACCACTTATTTCACCATTTTCATCACACATTCAAACAACAATTCGAAATACCTCTCTCAATTAAAAAACTCACCATGTTTAGCAAGAAGAAAACTCCCACATCAAAAACTCCAAATTTTCGAGTTCAACCAAGTGCTTCGCATTTAACAATTTTCAATTATCCGGTGTTTCACCACCCATCCGTTTTCGATCTCCTGGTTTTGAATACACTTCACAATTACCACACTCACCACAAAATAATAATATCTTTTATCAAAATCGTCTATTCAATCCTCCGTATAACAACCCAAATACTTTTCACAACTCACCAACCGGGTTGTATCGTCCTACTATGGAATCATCAACGTTTTCCCAACCAAATCGACCTTATTCTCCAATTAATCATACCAATCTTGATATGAATTTTGAGAAGTTAATTTTTAGTCAAGACTATAACTATAGCCAAGATTATTCTATGGGTCATGGTTCGGGTCACGGTTCGGCTCCAGTTCAAGATGACGAAGACGACTCTCCTGTTGAAGAGGTATCACCCGTCAAACCTAAGAAGCCCTCAAGACGTGCAGTAAGGACCAAGAAGGATGAGCCCAGGGAGCCGCCAAAAGATTGGACAATGACGGAAGAGACTGCATTGTGCCAAGCTTGGTGCGATGTGTCAGAAAATTATATTGATGGAAACACTATGAAGAGTAAGGGGTTTTGGGATGTTGTTATTAGGTACTTTGAAAAAGAAACTGATTCATCAAGAGGTTATGACTCGATCGTTAGCAAATAGAAAAATAAGGTTCGCCTTAGAATTGATGTTTTTTGCGCCATCATCAATAATGTCGAAGAGAATCACGAAAGTGGTACAAATGATCTCGATGTGTACCATAAAGCGTGTGCAGAATACAAAATGATGTACAAGCAAGACTTTACGTTGGAGCATTGTTATAACGTTTTGAAAGATCACCCAGGTTGAAAAGACGTTGAGATGCCTGCTTTTTACAATACTCAGGGGCGAAAAAATTCCAAGACTTCTAAAACCAATTCGGGGTCAGCATCTGGTGGTCTTAATTTGAACGAGGAAGCGGATGAGGCTGTGGAAGAGACTCAATAATTCCGACCAATGGGACGTGACCGAGCAAAGGCCAAAAAGAAAGCAGTCAGTTCCTCTCGTGGGGGATCTTCTTCATTCGTTGATTTGGTAGCCGACAAGTTCTTCAACATTAAACAGAAAAATGGAGAAAGAAGGACGAGCAACAATAGTCCTATATAGAGTTCAAGAATCGGGAGTTGAGTATCCGAGAGGCCGAGGCTCGAGAAATTACACAGCTGAAAAGAGAGAAACTAGAAACTCAGCGTCAAACGCTTGAATTAGCCGAAAGGGATAAACGGGTCAGAGAAACCTTATTCTATAATTCACTAATCGACCTGACCTTGCCCCCAATACAACAACATAAGCTGCTCGATATGAAGATGAAAATCAAGGAGCGATATAACTTAGATTATTAGTTTAAGTTATCTGAATAATTATGTTTTAATTTTTATTGTCATGTTTTTATGTTATTTGAATAATTATGTATTGTTTTTTAATTTATTATGTTTGTAATGTTTTTTATTATTAATGAAATTAAAAAATTGATGTTAAAAAAAAGGTCGAGGCAAAAGATCGTCTGTAGGTCGCCGGAAAGAGAAAACTGATGTGACGCCGGAAAATGCAGGTCGGGACTTTCATCCATAATGGGCAGCCTTACAATAATGTTGCAAACCACAATTCATTAAAGATCACACATTGTGTATTAGGAACATAGTTTGGAAAATTAAGTAATAAGGTCATAGGTGCACGGGGTTAAGTAAATAC
>BQNB010204770.1:0-10665 GCA_026074375.1 Tanacetum coccineum | reverse complement strand
CGTTGACTCTCTCATAATGGAGGATGAGCATCTTGACACTATTTCGGCAACGGAATCGGACGAAGTAATAAAGTCTAGTGTTGAGGAGCTTGTCCCGATCCCAAGTAAGTCCGAGGGTATTCCCAACAAAATGTGTGATGTGCCTCTTTGTGATAATCCTACCCCTCTTGAAGCTTTCAAAGAACACTATGAATTTGTCGTCAATTCTAACGATGATTCTACTTTGAGTGATGACGATTCTCACTATAGTGAGGAAATCGATTATGTCAATGCATCACCTCCCGATTCTGAGCTCGTCAGCTTAGAGGTGGTGGAGATTGTTATCCCGGAAGTTGGAGGGATTGATATTGATATCCTTCGTGAAAAATTGTTGAATGTCAATCTTCTTATTGCTAAGATCGATGCATTAAAAGATAATCCCCCTCCATCTTCCGATTTTGTGACCAAGTCTTCCTCCACATCTTTTAACCTTTTCTTGGAGGAGACTAACACCTTTGATAATTCTTTAACCGAATCTGAAACTTTCTGCTTTGATTTGGAAGAGAATAGTAATGGCAGTACCACTACTCGTTCTGATTATTCTCTTCTGGATTATGAAGCTTTTTATCTCGATGATGATCATATTGAAGAGAAGAGTAGTGGCAATATGATTCGTTCATCTTTGATCTTTCGATAAATCCGTTTCCTCCTGCCGATAGGAGTGACTTTTATCATGAGGAGTTCCCCGATGAACTTGCTCACATCATATCTCCACCGGAGTATGATTGTTTCTATTTTAAGAGTGAGCACAATCCGGGTGAGTTGACTAGTATTGTTGACTCTGGGATCCGTGAGAACGTTCTTTCTACGACAAATGTGAATTTACCATTCGAGGATGACCAATCTCCTCTCTTGGCATATGTTGTATGGATTTTTCTTGCTTTTCTCACGTATCCCGTTACTCCTTCATATTTTCTCTCTTGCGGGAATGAAGATACCATTTTTGACCCCAGCATCTCCGTTTATCATTCTTTTATGCCAAGTGTATCTCATCGGAGTGGAACTTTCATGAAATTCAATGTTTATCCAAACCACTTGAATGAAAGTCCGATGAAGATTTTATCTTCCACTTGCTCCCCCATGGACCAATGAATTCGGGGTCGAGTCAGGCTCAAGACTCGTTTAACAAAAACAAGGCGCTCGTGTGTGGCAACCATGCATATCCATTCTATCTTCTTTCTATGTCTAATAAGTGTTTTTGTTTGTTGTGATGAGGCACACGCCTCTTTCCTTTTCGTGTTTTGTGTTTTGTGGTTTGAATTGTCCAGGATTGCCTCGGATTCTGAAGCCTCTCGTGCTCACACTTTTGTCCTTCGATCACAAGAGCTTCAAATCCTCGAGCTCAATTGGGACTCCGATATCCTAATCTATCGACTAAAACTTTATCTTTACATAATTCATAAACGCTTAGAATTACGTAAAGACCCATCTTAAAAACAATAGGACAAAGTATCATTCAAGTAAGGGGGGATCTTCATTTTGATTAAGCCTGCATCTGTTTTTTTCACGTAATTCCCTTTTTACCGACCAAAATTCAAACAAATGAAAAATTTTTTAAAAATTTCAAAAATAGAATAAGTGTTTTTTGTCACAATTTTGACTTTCCTGCTGGAGAATAAGAGTAAATTTGACTCGATCGAGCGTGTTGGCTCTAGCTTTTCCTTAACAATTAACTAAGGTTTGCCGAATATTCGCGAGAACGAAAAATGATAGAATTTTCAGTATGAGTTGGATGCAATACAAGATATTTGGAAATCTAAGAGCTCATGTGTGTAATTTGGTCCGCATTTTCTTCCCATAAGCTCTTAACCTGATTAATATACGTGCTACTTTTGGAGATTAAACTTAAATCAATAATTTTTATGTAGTATATAGCAAAAACTTTAGCCTTAGTTCAAATTTATATTTAAATTTTTCAAAAAGAAGTCTTGTCATAAAAAAAATGATGTTGAAAAATGAAAAAAATATAATAAATTTAAACTGTGGGCTGATAAAAGTTTACTGCATCTTGCCGGCTCACAACCGATGTTACAGCCTTCTAAAGAAAGCCCATAGAAAGAATAATAATCCGAGACTGATAAAAGTTTGCTGCATCTTGCCGGCTCACAACCGATGTTGTAGCCTTCTAAAAGGTCGAGGGTTACAATTGCATAAATGTTTAATATTAAGTGTGAATTAATAAATAGATCTCTTTTTGTTAAACTCAAATATGCTTTTGAACTTTGGCTATTCTATTTTATAAGCTATGTATACGGGAAACCTGAGAGTTTTTGAAACCTAAGGTCCGTGAGTCCCGATACTAGTCTCTGTGGGGTGTCAAAAGCCTGGTCACTTAACCGCAAGGTTGGGATGTGCCGAGACGAAAGTCGCTACATGGGATGATCTCGCCTTCAAACTCATTATTCCCGGGTGGAACGTGAAACATAGAAATTTGCAAAACATTGATCCAAAGTTGAAATTCAAAATAGCACATACACTTAAGATTATAATAAATTGTCGGGGGGAAAATTTACAAGTTACAAATATTAGTATTGTTAGCATCTTAACTCATATTAGCGTTTGATGTTCGTTTTTAAGACATGGTTTGGATAATGAAAAGTCGATGATGAAGAATTTTATCCATTTTGGCATTCACGGATCGAAATGCATCCTTGTTCTATGAACCCAAAAGTTAAAAGAAACGAAAGTCAAATAAGGTATTAGTTTTCTTAAAGAAAAATACAAAAATATGTGTAGGAATAAGTGTATACAAAAAAATGGTAAAGACGGGGGCTTTTCAAAACTTATGAGTCTTTAATTCCCTTATTAAACACTAAGCAACACTTAGGAGGTTTATTAAGCGAGGGGGATAGAGAATCCTTAGTTTTCTAAGTGCGTACTTCATAGCTTTGCGTGAGGACACAGCAATGTCTTAGTATGGGGGATTTTGGTATGTGCTTAATTACACATACCTTTGACTTTAAAAATCAGACTGAAATGACCAAAAACGTACCAAAAATACTTTGTATTTGTATGATTTCACTTATCTTGTGCAGGAAACGGATATCCGAGAAAAGGACAAAAAATCAAGCAAAAAAACGGACAAAACCAAGCACGAAATGGTAAAGCGTGAGAAAGACAAAGTCATATCGAAGCCAAAAGTCAACCCAAGTCAAAGTCAAGTCAACCCGAAAAAGTCAACAGTCAAACCCGATCCCAAAGACGAAGACGAAGAAATATTAATGGGTCCACCCGAACCCATCTAATGGGCCGGATAAGCCCATTAATATGTTATTTGAAGACTTTGAGCCCAAAAGTTAATAAAAAGCCCAAATACCCTTTCAATAAACCCATGGCCCAAGCAACATAACAGAGTTAACACATTAGCCCCTTTTGTTAATCCCACAAGGACCATTCGTGAAATTAATAATAACAACCTTAAGGGCCAAAACTGCCAACATCACAAAAACACTTTACCCCACAAGGACCAAGATTGTACTACATATGTATACATTGAGGGACTGTTTTTGACAACTTACCAAACTCACCCCTGCACCAAACAAAATTAAAACCCTGTACACACAACCCATTTTACCCGCCAAATCCCTGACCCACTGTTCATGTATCCTTGTCCCCCCCCCTCCTCGACCACTGTTCACTACACTCCAAACTCATCTCTTTCCCTCACAACCTCCAAGAATACAAGCGGCAAACCCTAACCAACCATTGGTGCTGCGTTATATAGAATACAACAACAAATAAGGGTTGAGATTAAGATTGGGCTCCAAGCTAACATGAAGGCCAAGATTGGATTTGGGCAACTCTCTCACACAACAAGCACATGCCTGGAATTGTCTCTGCAAAGAAGCACACAACAAGCATCATGACTTAGTATAAAATAGGGTAGTATAGCTCATTTGTGGTGTGTCGAATTTTTTGAATCCAAGGCAAAAACTTGTATCCAAATCTTTATACCATTTTCATTACTGTCTTTTAATATAAATGCATTTTAACATTCAGTAATTTACTTTCCTTGTCATTTAAATTTTTGTTTTTAAATTAATGTCATTTACATGTTTTTTTAAATATCTTGTCATTTAATATTGTTGTCTTTTAAATACTGTTGTTAAGTTTATTTATAAGTTCTTAAATCATTTTAAGCTGTTATATAAGTTTATGTTTCAAAGTCTGTCAAAGAAAACCTTAAGTTTTTATACTTAAGTGGGTGTTTGGGTAAAGACCCAAACTGGGTCATTTTGGTATTTAAAGACCCATTGGGTCGTTTGCCTTTCTTCAACAATCAATATTAAGGTCTTTTGAATCTGATTTTCAGTAATTTTGTTTCAATCAGCTGTTTTTAAGTTTCTCTTATTTTGTCTCATAAACTGTTATCACAAAAACAGTTTATGAGCTTCTTTGATTAAGCTTTTAAAAAAAACCTGTGTTGAGACTTGATTTTGTGTCACTTTTGTGTGTAAAATGCAGTAACATAAAGTCATTTTGGTCTCCTTTGTTTTTGTCAATTCTGTCATTTTTTTTGTGTGTCAAGTGTTTTTAGCTAAAAAGTGTCTTTTTCAAATCCCATTATCAGATGGTAGCTTTTGTTTTTGGCTTTCATTCTGGCACAAAAAGCTCACTTAAGCTAAGCCCATCTTTTTAAACACTATTTTCAGTTTGAGCTTATTTGCCAGCTTATTTATAAGCTGGCTTTAAGCCCCTTTGAAACTAGTAAACATCTCACCTGGTGCAAAAGCTTCTTTTTAAGCCTCTTTTCTTGCTTATTTGTTTATAAAACCTTAGAATTTTTTTGGCTTTTCTAGAAAGCCCATAAGTTCAGCTTCAAGATTGTATAGCCTTGGTGCCCTGGCCCCCTCTAGTACTTAATTTTTAAGCTCAAAAGGTCCCCTTTGTGGATGTTTGTATGCCAGTTTTTGCCCAAATGCTTATCGAATATATTATTTTTCTTCCATGCTTATTTTTCATTTTGCATAATTTTTCTTAGAATAGCTTATTAGGTTTAAGTGTTCAACTGTGTTTAGTTTTTTAGGTTCTTCATGAGCTTTTTGAGTTTTCTAGAAGCCTAGCAGTACTAACTACAAGTTAGTACTGCTGAGCTTCTTTGAGCTTATTCAGCTTATTTGGTGAGCTTAAATTAAGTCCCCTTAGTGCTCATTAGATTTAGTTATAAGTATGTTTTAGCTTATTTGCTTTGTCTCCTTGCTTATTGAAATATAAAGCCTAACTAAGTTAGCTTAGTTCCTTTTAAGCTTATTAGCCAAACTGTCTGTTTGATGTGCTTTTTCCTGGCTTATTTGTAGTTTGCATAAAAAGTTCTTTTTTATAAAGTTTGTTTATTTAGCTAATGTTTAAGTTTTAAAAATTTTGAATCAAAAAATGTTTTATAAAACGGGAGAGAGAGGCCAGGCTGAACCCTGACCTCCCCTCCTTTTTTCTAATCCCCCACACACACAACTCATACCGCTTGTGCTACAAATAGCTCAACCGGTATGAGTTTGCTTTATTAAAAATATAAGGACACAACACCAACTTTTTCAACTTCAGCCCTTTTTAGCTTATGTTCTTTATTATAAGCCTATTTCAAAATCGTATATTTTTCTTAGAACCAATCACTAGTAAAGTATTTTTCAAAATTTCAAGTTTGTTTACTATTTGTTATCATTTATTTCTTTTAAAACTGTTTTTAATTAAGAATATAATTAAATAAAAATCAAAAACAATTTTCTTTTTTAGAAAATTTTATTTGTCCATATTGCACCTAGAAAAATAAAAAATCCATCGTAGGGTCATTTTTTGCAAAATATCGATTTTTAAAGAACGGAGATTAAAACCCCGTTCTCGTTTCCTCCCTCGTTTTAGAACTCAATTTAACTCCGTTTTCGTTCTAGTCTTCTTTATTCTTACTTTTTAGTCAATTACTTTTAGGAAAAGTAAAAAAATTCACTTTAGGATTAATATTTCTAATTTTAGGTTTTTAGTCACGTTCATTTTTAATTTCCGTTCTCGTTTTTGTGATTTAAGCCTAATTGCCTTAATTTTATGCTCCCGTAGACTTAGGATTTCATTCTTATGCCTTATTTATGCTTCCTGTAGAATTTTAAGATAATCATTTGCCTTTTTATGCTTTCCTGTAGTTTTAGGTTTAAATTCCCGTTTTTGCGTTTTTCTTAAATTGCTTTCGTTTTTAGGTTTTATTTATTCGTTTTTGTACTTTATTAAGTTGAATTAGGATTCCAATCCAATCTTTGATCATTCAAGCATTTTCCGCAAATTGACATTCGATTTTCCATTCACAGCCTCGTCGGAAGAAACGACTCGGTCCGGTTTAAACTTTGTGGATAACAAAGTGAAGAAGCCGATACTTCCGTAAATACTATATTATATATATTATATAAATTAACCCTAAAAAGTTGATTGTCAGTTCCATTATACTTTCTTGAACTGAATCCACATGACATATGAAAAATGTATAAAACCATGATCACAAGTAAAAATATACTTACATGTTTAAAAAAAGATCATGAATGGTGATTATGCTATAGAGAACAGAATATAAACATAGAAAATGATAATTATGAAATGATTAAAAGTCTTAGATAACCTTAAGTGAAATAGTGGAGAAAGGTAAACAAATCACACCGCTTGATTTATACCCTTGGCTTGAAAATAAATGATGAAACCCTAACTTAGATTAAGCCTTAAGAATGCTTAACCAAGCCTTCAATTCTTCATGTACTAAAGCATAAGTATGATATATAATACTTATAAATGGGGAAGGAAATTTGTATTAATTGGTTTTTAAAAAAAAAAGGTGAGCCGTGCTGTTAGGTACAAAAAGGAGAGAAAGATTTTGATCTTTTTTACTTAATGAAAATTTGTGTGTTATCTTACTCTTTAAGCGTAGTATAAGAATTGAAAAAGCTAGTCAAAGAGTAAATAGAAGTAATTAAGACACATTGAGAAAAATAAGGAAAGTCTTTGGTCTTTGTTCCTAAATATTGAGAACACTTCATGAAATCATGGAATATGTTTTCAAAGTTAATACTTCTTTGTATTTCCATCCCTACAACCGGCCATATAGGTATATAGATAAGAAATTTATATAAATTTTGAGTATTGGTATAAAAGTGGGTATTTGTTGAAGCATAGAAAAAAAACTTTGGTGCTTCCGAGTATGCCTAACTGTATTTAATTTGTGAAACGTAAACGTTTTACGTATCAAATAAAAATAAAATATAAAAAGTTGATTAATACTTTCGTAAAAATAATATATTGCTTGTTTGACGAAAACTTTAATTCGTTTGTTGTTCGTTTACGTTGGTTGTTGATTTTTTTTTAGTTTACGCGATTTAACTTAACACTTAAAATTAAAAGCGAACACGCACGAGAAAAAAAAAAAATCATGAAATATATAAACGTCGTAATGACCCTGAAATACGAATGTTACAGTCCTCCTCCCGTTAGAAGGCCTTGGTCATCAAGCCAGGTTACAACACCTGAAAGAAAGAGATGGTTTCAGAGCAAAGATTCGGATTTTTTCTTCCAGAATTGTCTTCACACGTTTCCCAAGTCTACTCAGCCCTTTCCGAGATTTCCAACAAACTTTGAACCAAGGGATTCTTCTTCCTTTGCTTCTTCACGTCCCTAGCTATACGATCCTCAATGAGGCTCTATCGACAAATCGCAGATTTTCATCAGTCTCGATCTCATCCAAAGGCACTTGAACATCTGGCTCAGCCAAACATTTCTTGTGGTTAGAAACATGAAACATGTCGTGAACACAGCTTAGTTCCTGAGGTAACTTCAGTCGATAAGCTACCTTTCCAACACGCTGTACTATTTCAAACGGTCCCACATATCGTGGTGTCCAAGCTTCCTTTCTTACCAAATCGTACCACTAATCACTCACCTACACATCCCTTCAATTGAATACCTTAAGAAACACTTTCGGTCCTCCAACTTTAAATTCAAGAGGCTTACGCCTTTTATCAGCATAGCTTTTCTGGCGACTCCTTGCCGTTTTCAATCTTTCTTTAATCTGAATAATCTTTTCTGTCGTTTCTTACATAATTTTTGGTCCAATAAGCTGACTTTCTCCCACTGTTCATCCATATCACCAGTATCTACATTTCCGTCCGTACAGACCTCAAGGTGCACACTTAAAAACACTCGTGTGGTTACCTAGTTATTATAAAAAAAAACTCGACCAACGCGGAGATGAGTATCCCAACTGCCACCAAAAATAAACCATAACCAAAAAAATAGCTCGTACAATCTTCCCAGCATTTGGAATAGTACGCTCACATATTTCCTGACCATCGGTCTTAAGGGTGGTTAGCCGTACTATACAAAGTTTTGTACCTAAACGCCTTCTGAAGAGCCTTGCCATAAATGTGAACGCGAACGTACATCATGTCCCTGCAGATTATTGACACCGATACACCATGTCTTGCCACAATCTCATTGATATAAATCCTTGCTAGCTTTTCTGTTTTGTAATCTTCATGAATAGGTAAGAAGTGAGCTGACTTAGTCAATCTATCCACTATGAACCCCAAACGCATCATACCCACTAAGCTGCTTCTCTAGCAACTTTGTGACTAAGTACAATTGTTATCTTCTCCTTTTATCCCACTAAGGGATTTCTGGTTGCTGAAGTAATCCTGAGGGTTTCTGACGTTCAGCTTTAATCTTAGAGCACGTAAGACATCTGCTAACATACTCAGCAACGTCTCTCTTCATACCAGGCCACAAATACAAGTCTCTCAGATCATAATACATCTTATCCACAACCCGAAGATATAAATTCTAGAAGTATGATCTTCATCCATGATCAATTTCCTTACAACGACTAACTGATGGAATCCAGAAATGGTCGAAGAAGTAAATTCCACCATCATCTCGTCGCTCAAAGTGTGTTTCTAATCCTCGTAGCCATTCAGCTAGAGCTTTGAGATCCTTAGAAGCTTCACCCTGTGCTTCCAAAATCTTAGTCTTAAGTCAGAATGAATAGTAATACTCATATAGCACGTACTCGCCTTGGCTTGAGCCTTTCAATCTACTCAAGCAATCTGCCACCTTACATTTGCCTTTGCCCCCGGTAGTATTTGATCTCACACTCGTAATCACTGAGCAGCTCGATCCACCGCCTTGGCGCATATTCAAATCTTTCTGGTCAAATATGTACTAGAGACTCTTGTGGTCAGTGTAGATAACACTTTTCGTCCCATAAAGATAATGTCTCCAGATTTTAAGAGCGAGCACCACCGCAGCCAATTCCAGGTCATGGGTGGTATAAATTTTCTCATGCGTCTTCAACTGTCTTGACGCATACGCTATCACTTTGCCCTGTTGTATCAGCACGCTCCCAAAACTTGGGTTTCGAACGATCACAATAGACGCACAAAAGTCATACTGGTCCTACTCGGGAGTGCTACTCGGAGCAATACATAGATTTTCCTTCAAATGCTGAAAGCTCATCTTTTTTATCGCCTCACACATATGCTTATTCTTTAGAGTCAACAAAGTGAGAGGTTTGGCGATCTTGGAGAAATTCTCAATAAATCTCCGGTACTAACCCGTCAATCCTAAAAATAAACGAATTTCAGTTGACGATAATACCTCAGGGAAGTCTCGAACAACCCGAATGTCATCAAGCTTCTTTTCATCAGCCTTGATACACGCAAGTGATCCAGGATCCTTCTCCGGCCTCTCGCCTTGTACTTTAAGAATCTTCCCATTCGAAAGAGGAATACGGACAATCTTTTCATAACAATCTATGACAGCTCGGTGGTATGACAACCAATCCATGCCAATAATTACATCAAAACTTCCTAGTCGGGTCGGGAGTAGGTCAATTTTAAACACGTGATTAAGCAAGACTAAGGTGCAACTACGTAAAACTGCGTTGGTACTAACCACCTTTCCATCTGCTAACTCTACTTCATAACTAGTATTTAAAGCGGTTGGGGCAATATCAATAAAAGGTGTAAACGCAGAAGATACAAAACTCTTCTCAGCACCAGAATCAAAGAGGATACAAGCGGAGTGATCATTAAGAAGAAACGTACCCGTGACCACATTCGGATTCTGCTGTGGATTTTCAACCACCACGTAAGCTCTCGCACGAGTTCCCTCATTCTGCTGGTTCCTTCCCTTTAGACAATTGTCCTTGAAATGTCCTTTTTTACCACATCCATAACAAGTCACATCATGCAGGGTAACTCCTGCAACTGGAACCCTAACTCTACAATCTTTCTCCCAATGACCAGTTCTTTGTCACTTTGGAGGGGATTGCCTATTGTGGTGAGAGTTGCAACGGTTGCACTTTGGCAGATTTCCAGCATAACCCCTGCCCTCAGCTGGGGCTGCAGCATAGGCCCTGGCAGTTTCCTGCCTCCTGTTTTGTTGTTGGTGATAGTTGTTGTTTCGGTTGCGGTTGTTGTTGTTGTTGTTATTGTGGTTGTTATGGTTATCGTTGTTGGTGTTTCTTTGGTGGTCTTCCCATTTCCTTTTATTGCTTTCACCAATTCTGGTAGACCTACCCTGAACTCAACCAGTTCACGGGCCATGTTGATGGCATCATGCAGAGTTGCAGGTTTTGAAGAAGTGATATTTCCTTTGATTCTT
>BQNB010204769.1:0-10665 GCA_026074375.1 Tanacetum coccineum | reverse complement strand
ACATTGGTTTTACGAAAAGAGCTAGGATCCCACACACAAAGAATACCACCCGAATTACCTATCGAAGCACTTTGAACATAATCGAACGCAAAATTGCCCCAACACATCTTAACATTGAAAAGTTCAATATTCTCCATTTTTGTTTCTTGTAAAGCAAAAAATTCACCTTATTTTTTACACATAACTCCTTAACCCAGTCTTTTTTGGCCTTTTGGGCAAGGCCTTGAATGTTCAACGACAAAAAATTCGTCGATAAACATCATTCACTCCTTGTGATTCAATAATCTCTGCCATATTTTTCATACACCCTTCCATATTATATCTCATAGTTTGTCCCACTTTCACCAATTCATCCATCAAATGCAATATAGATCCACATGTACGTGGTGTCTCTGATTTTTTAAAATGACCTGAGCAAACCGACTCCGCTACATCTTCCTTTGAACCCTTATTCGAACATTTATCTTTAATACCATTATTTAGCTCTTCCTCGTGATGCCCTTGAGAATAATCACCACTCTCTTTTTTAGACTCCTCACCCTTCTTATAATGCTCTTCTTTATCATCAGTGGGCGTATAACCTGGAGGAAATTTTAGACTATAATCAGAATTATTACCTCTATCTATAACATTACTTTTCTTGTTGAGCAAAGGATATAGGTTAAATGGATCCTCAGAATGTTTATCCTTCTGTCCAGTAGACGCCTCTTCTAAATTTTGGTTATGTAATCTCTCCTCAAGCTCAGTTTCGGGAACCTCTTCCACATCTCTTTCGCCTCCAAGACTAATAATGTCTTCTACTTTTAAACCTCCTCCTTCAAACCATCATCAGAATCATAGCCCTCGTCAGTTTCTTCCATAAAATCAGGTACCCATCCTGGAACTTCTTTGGCACGAATCCAAAAAACCTTTCCGCGATAAATAATTTTGAACGACTCCAAAATGTTCATGCCAACCTTCGTATTAATGCACATTCTTTTCGTATGAAAACAGTCATCTTCTTGATCATCAATATGATGTAGGACACCTCATTTGGACGCAATGCGTTTAAAAGTATTAACCGACCACATTTTAAATGGGATATCTTCAATCTCTACCCAAACAACTCTCCCATCAATAGTAAAATCCATTGATGCTTATATCAACTGAGTAAACCAAGATCCAACACCTACATTTGATTGAAACAAATTTTTTGAAGCTTCAGAAGCAAATTCTAACAATACCCAGAATTCACCCATGTACTTAATTTTGATACTGTCAAAACCTTCAGTTGTCAATACCATCTTCAAATTAGACAAGGATGCAAATTCTTTCACTCTTCCCAACAAAGAATTAGAAAGATCTTTTAAATTTAAACATTCATCATCTAAAATCAACGCTGGGGTAGATTCAATCTCCATATTTACAGACTGAGGTCTACCTTTAACAACATAAACATAAGAATTAGCAACTCCATTTACCCCTTTCTCTTTATTGTATTCATTCGTGCTGCTTCTGTTCCCCTTAAACTTATTCTTGACCTGAGTACTTTCATTACTCAGAGGCGTTCTCTGAAACCTAGCAATATTTGCATGGAGCTTAAAACGCCCAACCTATACCGTACATAAATTATTAACCAATCTCTCCACATCAAGAATCTTAATAAACACACAAAACCAAACCTTTTTCTAGCTTTCGTTCTTTTAATTGGGATATACGCATCCACAACGTGCCCATATTGTTTACATGTGTTAAACAAATCCTTAGCAGAGAACATATCTGGAAAATTCGTAATGAACACTGACGTAGAAATCTTATGAACGTCATCCTCCTTAGATCGTTGGCTATCCATGAAAACAAAAGGTTAAAAAAAGTAAAAAAGTGATTAGAAAAGCGAGAAATTAGGGTTTTAGAAAAAGGCTTGAAAATCATAATTAGGGCTTGGATTCAAAAATTAGAGCAGAATTGAAAGAAAAAATAATTATTGAAAAAATCCAAACGGATTTCTAAGAACTCAAGGTAAAGAATCGCCTAACACGCTCGTTATGAAATCAATCAACAAGTGATCGATCTCAATTACAAGGGTTATAGCAATCCGACGCAAAAGAACTAGAAGATCCGAAGGATTTAGGGTTCGCCGCCATGAGAGCGACTGTCTATTAGAGGCTCTATACAAAACTCAAAAACAATAAAAACACAAAATAAAAAGGAGATTTGCCAGAAAATACAGAAGAAGGAATCCTGTTAATAAGATATACAACAGTACGTGCCCATATTATTTACATGTGTTAAACAAATCCTTAGCAGAGAACATATCTGGAAAATTCATAATGAACACTGACGTAGAAATATTATGAACGTCATCCTCCTTAGATCATTGGCTACCCATGAAAACAAAAGGTTAAAAAGTGTAAAAAAGTGTTTAGAAAAACAAGAAATTCCGGGTTTCAGAAAAAGGCTTGAAAATTAGAATTAGGGCTTGGATTCAAAAATTAGGGCAAAATTGAAAAAATCCATACAAAATTCTAAGAACTCAAGGTAAAAAATCGCCTAAGACGCTCGTTTATGAAAATCCAATCAACAATAATCGATCCTCAATTCATGGTTAAAGAAAATCCTACACATAAGAACTAGGAAATCCCGAAGGATTTAGGTTCACCGCCATGAAAATGATTTTTTACTTACTTGAACAAACTGTTGTTCGCACATTATTATTGTTAGCTTAGTTACCATGTTTAGTGAGTAGTTTAATATATGATTGTTAGTGAGTTTTCGATTAGTGAGTTAAGTGTGGAGTAAAAAGAGACTTGTTAATTAATAATTGTTAAGATTATTTAGATTTCTTATTTGAATATTTCAAAGGGCAAAAGCCAAAGAAATAGTCAAACATCAAATCTAGTAATTATTACCTTTGTTTTCAAAATAAACCAACGTTTGTTGAGAAAATACAATTTTACGGTAATAATTCCGTCAATAAAACAATTGTTTTATACTTAACGAACTTTTCACTTCACTTGACAAGCATATCCGTTTTATATATCTTTTTAGATCATTTTTGTTAGTTTGATATTTAGTTTAAAACCAAAATTAAAAGATATTCAAGCATCAAATAAGGATCATAAACGTAATTTTCAAATTCAATTCTCATTGGGATACGACTTCGAAAGATTAGATTTTTACTTGTCCTCAAGTATTTATTTATATCCAACGGGATACTTAATATTATATACATACGGCTAGTACGTATTAATACGATACCACTAATTCGGTTCTCTGTGGATATGGGTTTGGCAACCTAAATCGAAAACCGAACGAAAACTCGAATTTAATAAAATATATATAATATATATTACTAATATATAGAATATATATATATATATATATATATAATTATATACAATATATAGTTTCGTAACTCCGCCAGTACAGCGGTTTGTTTCGGGTTTTTTTAGTTTAACCATGTAAGTGTTGGATTTTTAACACAACGTGATGGTTTTTTTTAACTTTAAGATGGTTTAAGAGTATTTGTTGTCTTGTTGGCACCTTATGAGTTTCATTGTCATAAATTCTCATATTAATTTTATACTACTGTTACCTATCAAAAAGCAGACAACGAAATAGTTCTGGGATTAGTTGGACTCGTGAGCTGTACAACCCCACCTAAGTCTACCAAAGTTGGATTCTCCTCAAACTCCATGTGATATCTTCATGACCAATACAGTGTGATAATCTTGTTTATTATTTATAAGTGGGGTTTTTTAGTTTAACTGTGTAACTGCTGGATTTTTAACACAATGTGATGGTTTTTTAATAAACTTTAAGACGGTTTGAGAGTATTTGTTGTTAGTTGGCACCTTATGAGTTTCATTGTCATAAATCCTGATATTAATTTTATACTACTCTGACCTATCAAAGAGCAAACAACCAAACAGTTCTGGGATCAGTTAGACCCATAAGCTCTACAACCTCATATGTGTCTACCAAAGTTGGATCCTCCTGAAACTCCATGTGATATCTTCATGATCAAGGTTTTACCTTAGCCATCGCACCACACTTTATTTTAGATAGCTTCATGACCCGTTTGCTGGACGGCTAATTTCATGTTGTTGAAGTTTTAAAAGATTGCTGACATGTATAATTTTGTGAAATAGTTTAAATCTAATAGAAAATACTGAAGGATTATAAAAGTTGATGAAATAATGCACAAATTATGCAATCCAATGATAGAGAACCTTGCCGTGTAAATGTTATAATTAATAAAAAATAATAGGTTTGACATAATTATATTTATACATTCATAGTCATACAAAAGTAACAATAACAAATCAAGGCATTCTTAAATCTTGATGCCATGCCATGCCAAAAGCTTGATGACATGTCAAGATCCCATAAATCTTGTTTTCTTTATTATAGTTTCATTGAGATGATGTTAAATTTACCTATATACCGCAGGAGTATTTCTTAAGAGCGATTACCTTTGTTAACCTCTCCCTCAATTTCATATCGTTAGTCGCTCCCTACTCTTCTTTTTCTTCTTTAGATTTCTTCATTACTAGCCCTTTTACTTTACCACCCTTTTCTTTTTTTTTTTTTTGTGTGTTGTTTCTTAAAGTATGCTTCACCTTGTCAGCTTTTGCTTTTTTGTCATCTCTCTGCTCGTATCTGTGCCATTTCCTTTGCTTTTGCCACATTAGCAGACTTCGGAACCTTTTGAAGAGCAATCTCTCTTTCCATCTTCTCATAGCTGTCCCAATCTAGCTCTTGCTGACCATGTCCGCCTTTCTTTGCACATGTTTCAATGCTTACAACCCATTTTGATATGAATATTTCGCTTAACCTTTTCCGTTTTTATTGCTCTCTCCATTGTCGTGTAATTGTTATACGTAATTTTCCCTTCATTTGATCATTGCAAAAAAGCATATGTAAACATATATATGAGAATGAGCCAAACTGGAACAACAATCTGCAAAAAGAAAAAGAAACATTGAGAATGAATCAAACCAATAATAACGTCAAGAAAAAGGAAAACTTACCCTCGTTTTATCACGTATAATGAACATCAAAGTGGTATTAAGTGGACTAAATAGTCATAACATAACTTGAAAAAATTACAAGTTTAAGAAATTGGTTAAAGAAATATGTAGATTCACCGCACATTTTAACCCGTTCCATAAATGGCCTGTTCGACCCGGACCAATTCTGACCCATTTACTCAAACCAGCACGAATCACCCATTTTGCAACCTGTGATGTCAAATAACACATAATTAAGCAAAAATTGCTACCTTTGATTATGTTCCTGAATAAGCCCAATTTGATGCAAAACCACATATACTAAGAGCTGCTGTTTGCTAGAGACAGGTACTAACCAGATCCATATTTAACTGTATTGATGTTATAAACTTGACAATTTGGCGCATTCCAGTTATTTCTAGAGTCGGATGTCATGAGGAAATCATCACCAATTTCTTTATCCACCCCCTACAAAATCCGTCTTAACTTTTTTAGTCCTCTAGCATCGTCAATTCTGGTTTCAAATACTGAACGAGAACCTGCACAAAAATGCTGCTGCTAACGTATGCAAATGCTAAAATACATGTACAGGGTAATATTTACCTGGAAAACAGTCTTCAACAGAGGACCCGCAAAACACAAAAAGTAAAGCAACTAAAATTTACATTAAATAAAATTTCAGAGGGTAAAATTTACCTAGAAAATAGTCTTCAAAAGAGCTTTGTTTGCAGCATGCGCTCGTTCAATATCATGACACCACCTGCAAAGTACAATAAGTAAAGCTGCTTGTGCACTACCAGAAACATGCAAGAATTATATTATATAGGAATTTGTATTAGTTTTCCTCAGTTATTCACAGTAAACATAATATCAAACTACCTTGTCTTCTTCCACCAAATCTGATACGATATTAAATCTGAGAGAAACAAAACAAAATTGCAGATGATGATTATTAACGATATAGATCAGAAAATTCATAAAAGTGATTATTTCAAGTACAAAACGATGCATGAAGCCCCACGGTTCCTCACTTCCTCCCATTTGATGCTAATTCAAACTGTTCTATAGTGAGTAGTGAAGCCAATGTTGCAGTGTATCTCGAGATCAGAATAAGTACCACCAGTAACCATACAAACTCTACAAATTTTGACATATTACTTAACAACTTTTCTCCTACGCCACAGTTACTTGTTGCGACATAGAATCAAATTTTGCTTTTGAAAGCTTTTCTAGTGTTTGAATGTAGTCCTGTAAACATCTACATAATATCAAAGATCCGGACTGGATAGGTGCCATATGACCCAATAGACTGCAAGTTCTTGATGAGTATTTTCTTTTGAATATAACTAACGAATCACAATAGCACAAAATTCAACATTGATATTTTAAAAAACATAATAGGGGGGGTGGGATATAATAAGTTAAAGAAGTAAATGCCTTGAGATTTCCTAGTAGTACCCCACTGATTCCACATTAGATACCCACGTTAAAGATTCTTTCACTAGGTACATGGGGGGGTAGCTAATTATTGATTTTCTCTCAGATGCGTTGTCACCAGATGCAAAAGAATTTCCCTACAAATAATTTCAAGACCGTTTCAGTAAGTATTATTGAGCTTAAAATAGAAAAGATGGGGAACAACATCAAGTCATCAAAAGAAAAAAGCAAAACACCTTAAGACCAGATATTAGTTGTGTTTCTTATGATCAATTTTGTCAAAATACAGCCAATATAGCATTGATTTCTATCTAGTATAAGCTTACCACTTTGTTCTACAAAGATGTATACCACCCCCGTGAGTCTCAAGTATTAGATCAATGGTCTGTATTTGTAATGTCATCCCATCAACAATCTGATAGAGATAAACGCACTAGTATATGCTTTGAGAGAATTAAAATAATTTGACACTAAACACCTTATAGCTCCAAACTTATACGATACAAAGACGGATCAGGACAAACTCTCAGAAACCCATGGTACACTAAATGACAACTGCACAAAAACTAACCTTCTCGGCAAATCCATAGCTACCGCCTTTAGATGAACTCAAAGCTGCTTGTGCACTACCAGAAACATGCAAGAATGATATTATATAGGGATTTGTATTAGTTTTTCTATGTTATTCACAGTGATCATAATATCAAACTAATGATCACCTGCTCATGCTCCTACGTGTATTCAAAACATCAATTTCCAACTTCATGTATGTGTATAAACATCAATAAAAAAAATTAATAAAGAACAAAAACTAAACTTTTCGGCAAATCCATAACCACCGCCTTTAGATGAACTCAAAGCTGCTTGTGCACTACCAGAAACATGCAAGAATGATATTATATAGGGATTTGTATTTGTATTAGTTTTCCTCAGTTATTCACGGTAAACATAATATCAAACTAATGATCACCTGCTCATGCTCCTACGTGCATTCAAAACATCGATTTACAACTTCCTATATGTGTATACACATAAATAAAAATAATATAAAAAAAGAAGATAAAACATACAATTCATCCAATTACCAATAGAAGTAGAGCTTGTGCCCTTTTCATATCTGTCAAAATAAACGATGAACAATGTTAAGGAATTATTAACTGAGTTGATTATGACAAAACATATTAAAGATGGAAGACCTACAAGACAAAGCTGGAATAACATTAATGCTGATTGAAGATTAGTCAAACAGTATTTAATGCTCAGCTAAAAGATAAAGATCAACATTAATGCTGATTGAAGACTGGTCAAATAGTATTTAATGATGATTGAAGACTGGTCAAATAGTATTTATGATGATTGAAGACTGGTTAAATAAGTCAAATAGTATTTATGATGATTGAAGACTGGTTAAATAAGATTTTATCTATCTATCTTGTCTTGTAAACCCTACCCCTCTATTATATAAAGAGGGGTAGGCGTCTAGTATTCCATTCATAGATAGTCTCTCCAATGATAGTCTAAACGCATAGAAAGCGTGTGAGATAGTAGTTAGTAGGTTCTTTATCAATTTTGAATAAGGAAAACCTTTTATAATGTTGGATTGTGTTCTATTTTATATTCTTTGTCTTAATCAATCAATGTTATCATACCCTAGTTGAGTCCAGATTCCTGGATTTCACAATTGGTATCAAAGCCTCGTGGCTCTCGATCTAGGGTTTATAAGGTTTTCCTATGTATTTATTTTTGTGTAATAGTCAACAGACGCCTTTGGATCTCGAATAATGATATGTGGTATGGATTCATTTAACGGTTTAGTGCATGATAATATTCTTTGAATGAATAGTTACACGCTCCTTTACAAATTTTGGTCAGAGTATGATAGACCGCCCCTTGACATTGGATCTAGGATAACTGGTCTTGATGCGACCGGAAGCTCATAAGACTATCGCCAACTTGCAAGTGATCGCCATGCATATATTCTACAAGAATTTCCAAAGACATTTTATTTACAATTATTATAGTAACAAGCAATGTCCTTGTTCGTACTGAAGAAGAGATGATCTATGCTCTGAGGTTCGATAATTCAAGAGATGGGAAGCTTATTGTTCAATACTTAACCATACTACATTCACTCCTATTTGAATTATGACAAAAAGGGGAAGAGTGCATGGATTCAGGAAAGTTCTTCATCTATATTAGCTTCATGGGAAGCTTGTTCTTATGGTTTTGTCATTAATCAACTAGGAAGATTTGTTAGGAATTATAATATGAGTTGATATGACAAAACATATTAAAGATGGAAGACCTACAATACAAAGCTGTAATAACATAAATGCTGCTTGAAGAATAGTCAAATAGTATTTAATGCTCATCTAAAAGATTAAAATCAACATATATGCTGATGAAGACTTGGTTAAATAAAGTATTTAATGATATTGAAGACTGGTCAAATAGTATTTATGATGATTGAAGACTGGTTAAATAAGTCAAACAGTATTTATGATGATTGAAGACTGGTTAAATAAGATTGATCTTATCTTGTCTTGTAAACCCTACTCCCTCTATTATATAAAGAGGGTAGGCGTCTAGGTTAGAGGTATTCATTCATAGATAGTCTCTCCAATGAGAGTCTAAACGCATAGAAAGCGTGTGTAGTAGTAGTAGTTAGTTTCTTTATTAATGTTTAATAAAGAAAACCTTATTAGTAACATGATTGTGTTCTTTATATTCCGCTGCGTGTTACAATCATTGTTATCATACCCTAGATGAGTCCTAATAACGATCTATGGAGTCATTATAGGATTTCACAACGAATACATGCCAAGGAAACAAAACAATAAAAAAATATGTTACAAACTAAAAGAAAGATTAATAAACCTAAGTGTAGCACAAATTATTAGTAAGAGACTGGAGCTCATTAGCAAGAAAATTGTTTAAGATGATAAAACCACACACCTGAATGAAAATAAAACCACATGCCTAACATAAAAAATACTATAAAAGACGATTCAGGACAAATTCTCATAAACCAATGGTGCACTAAAAGACAACTACACAAGAAATAACCTTTTCGGAAAATCCATAGCCACCACCTTTAGATGAACTCAAAGCTGCCTGTGCACTACCAGAAACATGTAAGAATGATATTATATAGGAATTTCTATTAGTTTTCCTCAGTTGTTCACATTAAAAATAATATCAAACTAATCATCACCTGCTCATGCTCCCACGTACATTCAAAACATCAGTTTTGAACTTCTTGTATGTGTATAAACATCAATAAAAAACAATTTAAAAAGAACAAAACTAACCTTTTTGGCAAATCTGTAGCCACCGCCTTTAGATGAACTCAAAGCTCCTTGTGCACTACTAGAAACATGCAAGAATGATATTATATAGGAATTTGTATTAGTTTTCCTTAATTATTCACAGTAAACATAATATCAAACTAATGATCACCTGCTCATGCTCCTACGCGCATTCAAAATGCCAGTTTACAACTTCCTGTATGTGTATAAACATCAATAAAAATAATAATTAAAAAGGAGAGATTAAACATACATTCTCCCTTACCAATAGAAGCAGAGCTTGTGCACTTTGCATATATGTCAAAATAAACATGAACCAATACATGCCAACGAAACAAAACAATAAAAAAAGATGTTACAAACTAAAAGAAAGATTAATGAACCTACGTGTAGCATAAATTATTAGTAAGAGATTAGAGCTCATCAGCAGGAAAATTGTTTATGATGATAAAACCACACGCCTGAATGAAATAAAACCACACGCCTAAAACAAAAAAAATAGGATATTAGGGTTTATGATGAATAACGAATGATAATATGTTTTTGAAGATAGGAATGAATGATATTAGGATTTTGTATGATGAATTATGGATTAACTTAAAAACTATAATCATAGAGTATATCTTCAAATATATTTTTGTAAATAAAAAGATATCAGTCACAAGATATCTCCATAACTTGTTGTAACTTTGTTTTACACCATATCATTAATGTTTTTTATTAGAAAACACAAATTGGATGATGGATCAGTTGGTAATACTTGTTGCATAATAACAATAGGTCATGAGTTCAAACCTTGTCAATGCCAATTTTTTTAAAATTTCCAAAAATCCATGCCAAAAAAGTGTTCATGTCATCGTTTATGATTTGTCCAGTTATTGTCCAGTCATTTACATGTCATTTGTATAGTCATAGTTAGCCCTATATAT
>BQNB010204768.1:0-10665 GCA_026074375.1 Tanacetum coccineum | reverse complement strand
AGGGGGATGCACTTGTAACAAACTCTTCCATTTTCCCCTCCCTTTTATATCATTTGAATTTCAAATACTTGCCTTTCTCTACAGTTCTCTCTATGCATACATGTTCGATATGATTGATTCGAGATTAATGTGACCTAACATTAGCCTCATCAATTACAATTTTGAAGGTTTGGTTTACTTTATGAGCAATGTGTTTAGGCTTTTGGATGGAGCAATTTTTGTTAATGTTTGATTTTTTTATAACTTAGATATTTTCATTAAGATGGGTAATCATCACAACGAGTTCGACTTCTACAAGAATAAACGCGTACATAATATCCAGAGTAATTTGGATCATGTTTAAATCTCAAACATTTAGGGAAGATAACAAAAGAAAATATATCTAATTTGTCCATTTTTGTTGTTATATATATGCAGCTTTGTATTTACTATTAAAACATAAACTTTTTAAATTTCGGATTTTGTGTGTATTTGGTGACTGTTCTACCCTTACGGTTTTTAACCACCATGTCGACATCGAAGGGTAAAATAGTTATTGTACATGAACAAAATACTAAAGGTGGCAATTAAGTCATGTTCGGGTTGACTTGCTCGGATTCGCGGGTTATGATAACCTCTACCCAAACACCACCTATTTATTAATCGTGTAAAGAAGCTTAAACCTAACCCAGACCTTCATAATACGTATAACCCATTTGTGACTCGTTTAACCTGTTTAAATTCCACAAAAAGGTGTAGATTGGCGGGAACACCCTGTTCCCGGGTGACTTTTGGCACCAGCCATTGTCCACCCCACAAGGAATAGCTTCGGTAACTCTCCTGGCCTAGAGGAGCACCACCTGGAGTGAGACGAGCTGAGACTCGACCCCCGATCTCTTATTCCACAAAGTCTCTCCAGTGTTCCCATAGTTTAACCTGTTTAAATAAATATGTCAAGTGTATTGAATAATGTCGGTGGTTTGTCGATTTAACTAGTTTATATGCAAAAATCATATAAAGATCTAAAAAAAATGATAAACATGACATACAAATCACTATACGATAATTAAAATGATATTTGAATTATAATCATAGTTCACTCATATTAAGTACATAACAAAATATATTTAATCTAAATCCAAGTTATATATTTATTTTTAGAGGCTTATATATATTAGACGTTTAGATTATGGCCCAAACCCAATTGTGGACTTGGGTCCATTAGGTTTAGGATTAGTTAGCTTATTCTCTCATTTATGTTTTATTATAAATAGAGATGATATCTTATTGTGTAATGACACACAAAAACACAATTCAATAATACATCTCTTTGGTATTTTACATGGTATCAAAGCTTTAGGTAAGATCCACTAAAAAAATTTACTATCCTCCGGTCATCGGCTACTTGCCGGTGATCCGGAGAGATTCCCTTTATTTTTGCTTTAATGTTTTTTATGATTTTGTTTTTCAGTTTCCAATTCATAACCTAAACCCTAGCCGTCAAAAAAAATGTTGAGTTGCCTTCGATTAACTATATATTTTTTTCTTCATCGTCTATTTGTTTTCATTGTCAAAGATCATTGTCGTTGACAACAAAAGTTGATCATCAAATTGCCGCTCCCTCCTAAAGGCAAAGAAAGTCATGACGTAAAAAAAATAAACACGCAAAGGAGGATGCCACAAGCAATAAAAAACTATACCGGCAAATACAATTATGCTTCCGCTCAAACAAACAAAAAAAGAAGACGAGGATAAGAATAAGTGGCTTTCAACATTCATTCCAGTTTGTCCGTCTAAAAGGTTGTCGTTCAAACTGCGGGGGAGTATTAGACGTTTAGATTATGGCCCAAACCCAATTGTGAGATTGAGTCCATTAGGTTTAGGGTTAATTATCTTATTCTCTCATATATGTTTTATTATAAATAGAGATGATATCTTATTATGTAATGACACACAAAAACACAATTCAATAATACATCTCTTTGGTATTTTACAATATATACTTAAATGGGTTCACGGATCATCTGTTTAATACTTACTCAACCAAACCTGACCCGTTTATCAAACAAATTAGACGAGTTGACCCAAACATGTTTAACAGAATATCAGTTTCATGTTAAAAATCTCCACCTCTACAAAATACAAATAAAGGTCAAAATGTCGATATATTTGATTGATATTTGATTGGTAATTGGTTTTTCCTTGATTATTTCTCACAAATGACAAGATATATATAGATTACAAAGGGGATGGGTTTGAGCCCAAGATAACTACGATACAACTAATGATGACAAAGCATCTAAAAATATATCAACTAATTTAGGAAGGTAACTAATCAAATATCAATCAAATATCAATCAGATATATTGACTAATAAAAATTTAAATGATTAAAAATTGAAAAAAAGCTAACATAGTACAACAAAAATAAACAAGCTCGACACATTTTTGTATGTATTATTTATCGTGAAAGATGAAAAATGTCAAGCTAACATGTAAACGTGTCAGGTCAACTACGCATATGCAATCGGATATGGATAATGCAAACAGTTGTCCATGTGTTGTGTGTTTGTAAAATTAAAGTGTCTGTCTAGATATATGTTGTCTGTTTGTATATGGATGCATGCCTTTTTGTTTTATGTGCTGAATAGAGTGTCTTAATTAAAGAAAATTACTTTTATACTCAAAAAAGAAATTATGTGGGATTATAAATAAAAAAGTGAAGGGTAAATATGTAAAATTATGTTTTAAGTCATTGACTTAATATGAAGACCTTCCCCCTCATGGCTTTTCCTAAAAAGTCATTTGTTCATTTTAAACACAAAACAAACAAGTCTTTAATGACTTAATTAATTTATCAAATTTTCAATTAAGACTTATTAAATCTTTATCAAACACTACCTAATACTAATACTTTACTAATATATATAATACATCTACTTACACAGCCTAACTCCCATCTTAAAAACCTAACTCCCGTCTTAAAAACATCCAAGCCTAACTCCCATCTTAAAAATTACACTGAAAATTAAGCCACACATAAAAATTGGTCCAATGCACTGCTGTTCTTTAACTCCTCCTATTTAACCGCCACTAACATTCTCTCTTCTCTTCTCTTCGAGTAAATTGCTAAAATCGCCCCTAAGGTTTTGTCAAATTGCATGTTTCGTCCCAAATAGTTTGAAAGTGCATAGATAGTCTCAAAATCAAACTATTTTGCAAAAAATCGTCTCTAGAGCATGAAATTTGGCAAAACCTTAGGGACGAAACATGAAATTTGGCAAAAGCCTTAGGGACGAAACATGCAATTTGGCAAAACCTTAGGAACTATCTATGCACTTTAAAACTATTTGGAATGAAACATGCAATTTGGCAAAACATTAGGGACGATTTTTGCAATTTACTCCTTCTCTTCAGTTGAAATACCTCTCATTAATCTTCAATCCACCCCCACTACGCTCATATGAAACCAAGATTTAACAATTCATACTTCAACAACAGAAACCAACAATTGCTCATCCGACTTGTTATTAACCACGAAGTTTTGCTAGAACATAGAGTTTTGAGACCTTTTTGGCTAGGCAATTATGATGGCAATTGTTTATTTTGGAGAGTCTATCTCTTTAATTAAACATGCAATTGCAACTCATTGCAGCCATAGCGGTCCATTGCAACATTTCTTACCCTCTATTTCATTAAGTTTTGAGAGTACCCCAAATTCTAGGCTGATTGACCAAAAAATCTTTCTAGCGGTTTTTATTTACAGAGATGGGCGGCTTCCAAAAAAAACAACCAAGTAGAAGCAAATCTATTGCTAACAAATCATAATCAGATCATAGAAGATGTAACTGCTCATGTAACTGCTCACAAGGTTTCATATTCATCCTTTTTTATAGTTAATTGATATGATTTTTATGAATAAGTCATTGAGGAGGTAAAACCCAATATTCTTTATCTATTCAGTGTCTTCTAAAACTATGGTTATCTGTAGTTTTTTTCTTTTCTTTTTCATTATGAATGTGCACATGCATATCTCACTACAAGTTTATGAACGACGATAGAAATACAAGAATCATCGAAACAAGGTTTGTTTTGCTTATCTATATGAGGTGAATGTTGATGTGTCATTTGTTTATGATTAGTTTCTTATAAGGTTAGGTTTTAAGGTTAAGATTTTTAAAACCAACTGCTGGTGAGTTCAATGGATTACAGTTTTCATGGATCATTAGTTGTTTGCTTTTATTTGGTTTTCAAACACGAGATGGATTTGTGGTTTTGTTGATTGATACTCTGAATTGGGGGGCATTGATATTTTGGTTTCTGGTTCAAAAGCCTTAAATGTTTGTTGATTTAGTCATTTGAACTCACTAATTGATTTGTGTTCATGTAGATCAATATTATCATAGACCCCCATGATAACTCAAGAGTAACGGTTCATGTGTTAACTAATGTATAGTATTGGATCATAAGTATCAACTATTTCTATTTTTATGCAGGTGACTTTCTTGGAGCTTGACTTTTAAATTTCCAAGAAGCAAAGTAATAAAAATTTGATGTGTGTAGACATTATAGACTTATTACTGCATTGCAAAGGGTCCCTGGTAATGATAATTCTGATGATTTTGGTGCGCACTAAGCTTCCTTAATTACTTAAATCTTGGTGTATATATTTCTTGAGTGCTTTCGGTGTTCATCCGCTATATTCCCCGGTGTCACCTTACCTCAAAGGTTAGTTTACGTCAATTTGACAGTTTTACCCTCTATGCCGATTTTTATCATAACTTGTTTTTAATAATTTGTTGATTTATTTTGCAGGATAGTGGGAATTATAAAGGTGTCAAACTTGTTTTTGGGCAGGAAATAACTTGTGATAAGCTGGTAATGGTGCCATCATATACCATCACATCTTCACCGGCTATTTCTGAATCAGAAGATGTTTTCAGTGTCTTTGATGTTGTAGGTGTCAGTGGCAAGGTGGCAACTGGAATATGCATCACAAAGAGTTCTTTAACGGCTAATATATCCAGCTGTTTGGTCATATATCCTCCTAGATGTAAGATCACTGCTGAATACATATTTTAAGCTAATTAAAACTTTTTAGTTGCTTTCTGACTCTTGTCTTTCATTAGCTCTGTACCCTGATGAGGCTACATCTATTTGGGTTATTCAACTTGGGAGCAATATACATCTGTTTCCTTTTTCAATTTCACTCGATTACTCTTGCTTTAATTGACCGATGGAAGTTGGAAGGCTAATCATCTAATGTAGAGGGGGCTACTTTGAGTCTTTTACTTAGGAATATGTCTACTTGGGTTATGTTTAATCTCTTGTGGGTCAAATGTGTACATTAAAAATAGCTTATAAAGTAAGAGGCCAGACAAGTTGACTATGAGTATTGTTGTGTTTCATAAAAATTTCCTCTTGATCGAACTCAAACAATACATTGATGCCAGGAGTGGAGGCAATTTATAGGTCTAAGGGGTAGTGCCCTCTACGTTTTCTCCCATGACATCTGATTTTTGAGTAAATTCGTTCACTTTTTGGGCCATTATTAAGGTTGCCCTCAGCCCATGTTTGAGGTTCACCTCAACCCACTTTAATTTCCAACATAGGAATTAGTCTATTTAGGTTATGTTTAATCTCTTATGGGTCAAATGTGTACTTACGCACATGCTAAAATTCATATTTATATACTCTTCTGTAACTGTTTATCTAGCTATATTTTTAAGGCTCAAGGACATAGAGAGAACTTAGAATGCCTTGCTTACTTAAAAATGAATGGTCGATTTGGGTAAACGTGTTGGTATATCTAAAGGGTCAAAATGGGTGATAAAATTTTTACCTAAAAAGGAAATGAAACAAATTGGTTGCAGCCAATCTTTTAGATATTTATTACAAATCTTTTGTTTTTGTGTGTTGTGGTGGTGGCGAGGTGTTTATTCGAGACTTGCACAAGATGGTTCAAGCATTGCCACAATATAGTGAACTGATCGGTAAACTATCCCTCCATGTTGACGTAAGTTAGTAACAATTCTCACTGTTTCCAATTATGATACAACTTTATTTGCAAGTGTCCCACAGATTTTATTTAAGAAAGAACTTTTTTTTACATGTGTTTCATAACTCTGATTATTGTGAAGAAAATTGTTATTTACCTTTTTAGGATATGTTGCAGGAAAATACAAGCGGGTCTGTGAGCAGTTTCTTGGAGTTGCTCATGTTGAATCTTTGTTGCTCAGCCATAATTAAAGTTAAGGTATATATGTATTATACTTATGCACCTCCTTTGATATTAACATTAACATTTGCTTATATTATGTAATACTATAATGGCAGTAAGGACCTTTTTCCTTTGAATGCTTCACTTATTAAAATATAATAATGACCACTTTCTTCACGGTCGAGGATCGAACAGGTGATGAATTGGTAAAATTATATGTTACTGGTAATATCATAGCTAAGGGGGTAAAGCCAGTCCCGCAGGCTAAACATGATGAAGAAGTAAGAGTACAAAAATTTAGGTTTGCTATAGTTAGTCCATCTACGAAGTTGCTGATTGCACAACATATATTAGATGCTTCATCAATAATGGCATCTGGTGAACGTAGTACTCTTTTAAAATCTGATGTGTTGATTGGAACACGCCAATACTCTAATCCTATTAATAGATTGAAAGTATGGCTTAACTAACAATTAGAATCACAAAACAAGAATGTAATTCGAGATTGAAAACTAAAGGATTTGTTATGATTTATTAAGTGGAATGATTATGAGTACAAAGAGATTGGAAATCAACAACTAAAATGAAAATGATACAAGTGAGGGTATTTATAGAAGGAAGGAGGAGTTTGGGCGGGAAAAGTGGTTAGGGTTGTTGGCGGGAAAAACAGTTTGAATCTCCATGTGCTTGGCATGTGACAATCCATCCTCTTTAAGAACATCCTTGTCCTCAAGGATCCATCTCAAACTCAGGATACCTCTTGACTATGTCATCGTTGTCCTTAAGGATCCATCTCAAACTCAGGATACCTCTTAAATATGTCAGATAAGACCTCCCATGTAGCATCTTCTTCACTTCCATTGCTCCACTGTATCAATCCAAACACCACAGCTCTGTTCCCTTGTTTAGCCATTCTTCTTTCCAACAATTTAAAAGGAGTAGCAGCTATAAGACCCTCAGCCACACTGGGGAAATTGACCCATCTCATGAACATCAGAATGACAAGCCTTGATTTATGACACATGAAAAACAGGATGGATCATAGCATGGCTTGGTAGTTGTTGCTTGTAGGCCACTGCTCCCACTTTTTTGATCACTTGAAAAGCCCCAAAAAACTTAGCTGAAAACTTGTTTTGTCTTCCTTGCCTTATTGTTAACTATATATAAGGTTGGAGCTTCAAATAGACCCAATTACCTTCTTTAAATTCTCTTTCAGATCTTCTCTTGTCTGCTTGTGACTTCATTCTGTCCTGAGCCTTTTTGAGATTGAACTTAAGCAACTGAATGGTCTGAATGGTCTGGCTTGTAGAGTCCTATCCACAGCTTCAACATTGCTGTCCTTGGCCACATAAGGAATATGCAGAGGTGGAGGTTGACCATACACCACCTCATAAGAAGTATTATTAATAGAAGAATGGAAGTTTGTATTATACCAGTATTCAGCCAGTGGTAACCACTTAACCCAATCCTTAGGTTTCTTACCGGTCATACACCTCAAATATCATTCCAAACACTATTTACCACCTTTGTCTGTCCATCAGTTTGGAGATGGTATGCTGATGACATTTTCAACTGCACTTGAAGTTTTTCAAACAAGGATTTCCAAAACAAGCTCATGAATATCTTATCCCTGTCACTCACAAATGATTTAGGCAGCCCATGTAGTTTATAAATGTGATCTAAAAACAACTGAGCCACTTGGGATGCATTATAAGGATGTGCCAAAGGCATGAAATGGGCTTGTTTGGATAGTCTGTCTACCACAACCAAGATTGTAGTCCTACCTTGTGACATAGGCAATGAATCAATGAAATCCATAGAGATCTCTTGCCAAATTCGTTGAGGGATTGGTAAAGGTTGAAGGAGACTGGGGTAAGCAGACAAGTCTGACTTATTTCTCTGACAAACATCACACTTCATTATCCAATGCTTAACCATTTTCCTCAAGCCATTCTAATAGGAAAAAGTAGTAAGTCTTTTAGTAGTAGCATAGACCCTTGAGTGTCCCCCTATAGAACCATGGAAATGAGCTATTAACTTGGTCCTTAGAGCCTCATCCTTTCCCACTACCCATTTGCCCTTCCTTAGCAATTGGCCATTTACCCATTCATATTTTGTTGCAGTTAAGGTCTTATTCCTTAACCCTGCAACTACCTTTTGTAAGTTCTCATCATTGGTCCAAGTATTAATCACACCATCCATGAGTTCATTAGATACCCCAGAAGTCAACAAGCTAAACAATTCTGCTGGTCTCTCTACTCTGGACAATGCATCAGCAACCACATTATCTTTTCCCTTTTTGTATTCAATTTCATAGTCAAAGCCCAACAATTTAGGTAACCATTTAGACTGAAAAGGAGTAGTAATCCTGTGATCCAACATGTATTTCAAGCTAAAATGGTTTGTTTTGATCTTGAAATGTTTGTCCAATAGGTAACCCCTCCACTTTTGCAAAGCCATCACCACAGCTAGCAACTCTTTCTCATATGCAGATAGGGATTGGTGTTTGGTTGCTAAAGTTTTGCTCAAATAGGCCACTGGATGACCTTGTTGTTGTAACACAACACCAATGCCCACACCTGAAGCATCAGTCTTAATAAAAAATTCTTCCTTAAAATCGGGTAGTGCTAATACTGGGGAGTTTACCATAGCTTGCTTAAGTTTCTCAAAGGCTGTTTGGGTTTATGAGTTCCACTGAAATGCATTTTTCTTAAGTAATGCAGTTAATGGTTGGCTAATGACAGCATACCTTTAAATAAACCTTCTATAATACCCTGTCAAACCAAGAAATCCCATGAGTTGCTTGATATTGGTAGGAACAGGCCAATATTGCATAGCTTGTATCTTACTTGGATCATTTGCAACCCCTATACCATAAATCGCATGACCAAGTTGATACTCAACTGTACTTGTCCCAAACACACACTTGCTCTTTTTTGCAAACAATGTATTTTCCCTCATCACTCGCAAAACCATCTTTAAGTAAGCAATATGTGCTGTGACTGAAGGGCTGTAGACTAAAATGTCATCAAAGAAGACCAATGCAAACTTTCTTAAGAAGGGCTTAAACACACAATTCATCAAGGCCTGGAAAGTTGAAGGTGCATTAGTAAGTCCAAAGGGTATTACAACAAACTCATAGTGACCTTCATGTGACTTGAAAGCTGTTTTATACACATCTTCTTCCTTCATTCTTATTTGGTGGTATCCTGAGATCCAACTTGGAAAACACTTGAGCTCCTTGCAATTCATCAATAAGTTCTTCTATGACAGGGATTGGAAACTTATCCTTGATAGTGAACTTGTTTAACTGTCTATAATCTATACACATCCTCTGATAAGTGTAAAATACACATATCCATTTATGCTTAAAATAGCCTAAATAAACCCAAAATAGACCAAAAATGGCAACAATATGCTTGTATTTGTGTTTTGTGTATGCAGGTACGGATATATCAGAAATTACAAAAAAAACCATCAAAATCAAGCAAGCACGGACACGAGAACGGAAGAGTGAACAAAAGCCGGAAGCAAAGCCAGGAAAAGTCAAACCCTCAGTCAAAGTGGTCAAATCATGGTCAACAAAAGTCAACAAAACCCAAAATATTCCATTTAAGCCCCTTAACTTTCAGAAAAATCCATAAATGGTCCCTAAGCCTAATTGGGCCTCACCCGGATTCATAAGCCCAAAACCCTAGCCCATTCTTTCTTTTATAAACCACAAGGGCCAGTTTTGCAATTTCTGAAACTAGTTTATAACTAGAAAAGGAGAAAACAAAGAGAAGGACTGAATGTGTCAAAGGGCCAAAGTTTAAAAGTCATTAACCCGTTTTCAGTTATAAAAACGCGCGAAGAACAATTCACTGTTCATCATCACTTCCATTTTACCTAGCAGTCAAAACAAGGGGCAAATGAAAATTGAGGGATAAAATGGTCTATTCAAGTGGTCGTATACATGTTGACAAGGACAAATTAGTCATCTCCAAGCTCTACTTATTCATTACCTCGCTCAAGCTAAGAGGACACGTCATAAATGGAGAAGCACACAAGAGGCGTGGGTTTTGCACTAAACTCTCTCTCAAAAGAAGCATAAGCTGTCACATCAAGGAATGATAGCTTAGCAATCCTTGAGTGCACACAATTTGATCAAACGGCTCAAAATCATTTGGCAATGATTAGAAGAATCAAGGGATGAGATTAAAGGATTAGAGAGCAAGGCAAGAGAGACTAGAAGCTTCACCTGCAGCCTATAAATAGAGCCTCACTCTTCACACACAAAGGGTAGCCTTAGATTTAGTTTTTAGCTTAATTTTAAATTTCTAGCTTAATTTTGTTTTAAATCTTTTAACTTTCCTTTTAAGTATTGTAAGCAAACTTTTTATTAATGAAATTCAATTGTTTTTAATCTCTCAAAATCTCTCTAATTCATAAGCTCTCATTTTTCTTATTTAATATTAAGCTAAAGCT
>BQNB010204764.1:0-10666 GCA_026074375.1 Tanacetum coccineum | reverse complement strand
AGTGTTCTTGAGGATTACAGATTGCTAACTATGATATATGTATGATCTCTATGATCTTGTGTAGAACTGTTATCTCTAACTATGCATAGGGTTCCTTTTATATACCAAGGATAACCCTAAAAGGCTTACAAATCTTTTTCTAAAATATCTCATAAATATCTTTTAAATATCTTCTCAACGGTACTAACTAACTTTCTACTAACGGTACTAACTAACTAACAGTACTAACTATTTTGTACTGTCGGTACTAAGTATAACTGACAATACTAACTATTTGTACTGTCAGTACTAAGTTAAGAAAACATTAATCCTAACACAATTGTTTAAACAAATCACAAGGCCATTAGGTAAAACTAAGTCAAAACTTCCAATTGCTTCTACTTGTGCACGAACACCATTGCCCACGTACAAGTAAAGAGCTCCTTGTTTCAGCCTCCTTTCGATCCTAAATCCCTGTTTTGTAATACATATGTTAGTACCACAACCAGTGTCATACACCCAGGAGTTATTATTAGGGAAAAAAATAATTCTATTGTGAAGATACCTGAAGAACTGGCAGAGCCAACTTGCTTCCTTTTCTTCTGCAACTCAGCAAGATACACATGACAGTTCCTTTTCCAATGCAGATACTTGAAGAACTGGCAGAGCCAACTTACCTCCTTACAGTGGTGGCCGGCATCATCCTTAGTTGGGCGCTCCTTAGCAGTAGGCTTAGGGTTGTTAGGCTTAGGGATATAAACCTTCTTATCCTTTCCCTTGCCATTAAGCGTTTACTTATTGGCCATTCTGGATTACCACTCTTAAATCAACAAATACTTGTGGTGGTTTCAAGTCTTCTTAGTAAACCCTTTCTCATACTTACACAATAAGCATAGCCCAATTTCACCAAATGTGCTCTCTATGTTATAGCATAATGTAAAATATCTTACAAATCCCAACAAAATCTTATTAAGTGCCATTAAAGGATTAAAGCCTACTGCGATATCCTGAGGAACATAAAACCCATACGTTCAATTTGCTACCACACATCCTTACCATCTTAAGGATCATAGTCAGCAACTGATTTACCCACCTCTTGTTTGCAAGTCATGGGAAAATTGGATCAGTCAAACTTCTCCACTCAGTCTTTGTTTCTCGAAACATAATCTAAGCTCCTGAACCATGTCATAAACGGATAGTGCAATTCACACTGTCAATGTAGTTTCATGGGTCATACGCCCAAGCATGAGACAAAGCAATCACAGTATGAGCCATCATATAGAGCTGTCCACTGAGCCACAATGTTAGGTTCCAACACCCAGCCTCAGAGCAGGAAGGTAAAGGCTGTAATTCATTGACATGCATTTTCTTCTCGACCCTCAAGACCTAACTTAATCGAGCAAACCAGGATCATTGAAGTTATTACCAGAAAGTTATTTCTTTTTCAAACATCGACCTGCAAGCCTAATGTTTATGTTTTGAACAGTAGTAGCCATCTACAAAAACATAAAAGCTCAAGAATTGAGTATTGTTCGATAATACTCCTTGAATGAAAATTAATTACCCCTGTTTAATTAAATAAATAATTAATTTCTTAAGTTAGGACCCAACTTGACATACCTCCACCGACATCAGATTGGATCTGCTAGTGATGAGTGTTTTCAAAAAGGTAATCAACATTGATATTCACAACTTTTGCAATTCCCTAAAGCATATGGGACTTACTTAGTTAGCAATATATATCCTCGTAAAGCATGGTTTCATCCCATCTATGCCGCGTGTTAACAGGTCTAACCACAACAACGCTAAGTCGTCAAATCAAAAACAGTAATTATGTAACACTCACCGTCTCACGGAAAAGCGTATAATTACCTTGTGATTGCAAATCTACACACGTCTCACGCATAGGTAAAGAGCAATCAACAAGTGTTTTTACAAATTGGATGGCAAACAACTTAGTTGAAAAAGGGTACTTCATTTGACGTGTCAAATATGTACGAAGAAGCATGCATACATCTTCGTATCATTGATTTTAATAAAAACTTTTACTCAATTAAGTTATTATTACGGTATCACCTATTATCCTTGTATCTTATACATAAATAGTGATACCTTAAAATTGACGATTCAACGTGTTGTTAAATGTAAATGATTTCTTTTATCGGGGAAAGATTAAAGAATGATTAAAAATCTTTCAAACCCTAGACCATTCGCGACTTCTACATAGTGATACAGGGAAAGAAACTACAAACGTAGTCAGGTATTATAGGGTAATGGGATCTACAAGACCGAAAGTCTTGATGAGTCTCCCTATCCTTATCCTTGCAACTATAAGTACTTTTGCAATTAACTCATTGATAAAAATTAAAACTTTAATTTAAAACACATTATGAACTATAAATTGCTAGTCTAATCATGGAAGATTTTACACCGGATGTAAGCCGGATCCATTTTTGACTTTTTGCAATATATAGTCCATGATAAATCTTATTTCGATAATCATTTAGTCCATGTTATTTTTGGTTTCAGAAAACTCTTTTCGTTTCCACAAGTCAATAACTTAAAATAATAACCAATAAACTCAATCAACATAAACTAATTAACATTTATTTATAAACCACTTACACAATTAAGGCAATGCAAACATTAAATATAATCCTAATTTATCTAAAATAAAACATGCATTTATTCATATAATCTCAATTCGTTCTATATAACACCGGCCACATACATAGCTATCAATCGATTCGTAAGCCCAATATAAATAAATACCAATAGCACATAAAACCTTTTAAATATTTTTTAGGCCCCATGTGTATTCACTAATAAGAGTTCTACCCGAATATATTAATCAAGGATCTTACCAAGTTAAGAAAATATTTAAAATTAAGTGTATTTTAATCATATTTAAAAACAAATATATTTAATAATTAACAAGATTAATAATATCTATATCAAATCCATGATAAATTGCATGATTTTATCAGGATCCTAATTTAACAATTAACAAAAACTTAAAAAACAATTCACAATTAATACTCAAGATTTTATATAAATCTTGCGTTACAAACCATAAATCACTCGTCTAATTAGTTTTATTAAACCTTCAAAAAAAAGAGATCAAAATCCTTTTTAACAAAAAAACGCCCAACGGGGACATTAAAAAAATTATGAAACTCTAATTTTGTCCAAACTTAAATTTCTTGATAATTAAAGATTCTACACGATGGCTCGTGGTGCACTGTTTTGTTTTAAATCTACTTAACAATTAAATACCACACGAGTATCCGCCGCGGAATAAATAATCACGTGTAGGAAACATAATAAATTAACAAGATAGAAACCATGTACCTTTTAGCACGAAACGATACCCCGTTTAAAGGTAACCGTAAACACCGTCTTCTATATACGCGTGTGTATAATAGCAAACGCCGTAACCACTAGAATCAAAGATCTATTCCTGCTAAGCTTCCACACACTATACGGTTCTAGAGCAAACGAACGACGAGGTATGCTAGTACTAGTAGTGTATAACAAACGATCTTTATTCGTCTCTTGAATCTATCAACTTACGAACTAGAAATCACCAAAAGTGATAATCGAATAACCAAACAAAACTAAAAGTGTTTGTTGTGTTAAACGATTGGATGGCAAAACCAATAGATTTCAATCCATCTTGAATTGCCAACAAAGAAGAAAAGGAACAGTCGATCTATATGTTTAGGTTTTTTTAAGTTGTAAAATATGAAACACTTAAACTTGTATTTATAGATTTGATCTTCTAATCCTTGTGGGATTACTTCTCTTGCCGACTAGGGATTAAAAAAGGGTGAACCGAACCCTTTAAACTTCGGTTTATTAATAATTAGCCCCTCACGTTTAACCATTAAACGTTTAACTAATTATTTAATACTCGTTAACTTTTAACGATCGTTTGTTATACATTTAATATATTACATTAATATATAACATACGTCATTTAAACATATAAACGTTACGTCCCCTTAGGCTCGAAAATATTTCCGGACATATATTAATTCATATATGGTCATAATCCAACACCTTCTACTTTTTTTTTGAACGGCAATTTATTGAAAAAACGAAACACTAGCAAGGAGCTAGAATTACAAAGGAATACATTCAGGATGATTTAACCAATCATATCCATCCAAACGATTTGTTTCCCCTAAAACACACCAATAAAAAAAAGATTTACTTTACATTGTAGCTCGTCGAATAAACAAACGCCTTCTTAGGAGTTTTTTTTTTTTTTTTTTTGTTGTTTTCTTTCTCTTAAATATCTTTGAGTTACGAACCGACACCAAATCAACCACCATGAAGAGTAAAAAACAGCTTCATCCTCTTCTTAATGACTCTTTGACATGCGAATGGACTCGATCCACACTAACCGAAATCATCATAAAAAACAATCGAAATTTTGTATAGGGGCCGTTCCCCCAACGGGCTATAAGAGCAGAAATGTCACGAGCCATACTACATGAAAAGAAAAGATGTCTCACAGTTTCAACTATACTAACATTCCTATATGTGAAATTCTCTTATTGCCAATAGAAATAAGTAATTTTGCCACCTAGACAAATGTTGCATTACCATTAGTCTAATTGCAAACTATTGAGTTCTTTTTCGAATTTGTGAAATTCTCTTGTTATTTAAGAGATGTTATTTACCTATGTTTTACATCATAGTTTGGATATAAGAATCTTGCGGTTTTGCTTTATGTTTTAGGTGACACGACAACGATGGAAACAAAAAAATGTATAGGTGGTAGTGCCGATTTGAAAAATTGCTTGGTAGAATGTGGTCCGTATTGTGATAAATTTGCGCGAAAGGAGAAGCTAAAACACATGGTTTCTTCGTGTGATGGTCCTCCCAACTTTTGTGTATATGTAAATATGATTGTCCACCTTGGAGCGCTTAATAGTCGATTCGATGACTCGAAATAAATAATTTATTTACTTATCTATGTTAAGTTACGGCATATGAAAGGTACTCAGGATCTGATATTGATAATAGGAACTCAGGATCCAAGTAATTTGAATATAAAAGTCGCAACTGTTGCTAGTTATCTAGAATATCAAAATCCATATGAGGTATCGTTGTTAACCATCAATAATAACCATCAATACTCATTAGATATCCATATGAGCATGAAACATAAGACTCGGAAAACTAAAGCCTGGCTTTTGCTATCTCATTACAAGAAAATAGACATTTAGTGACAAAGATTCCAATCACACAAAAGAGTGTCACTACATCTTACTTTTTAATGACATTTTTAAAAAAAGTGTGGATAAAAGCATAAGATTTTGAGCATGAAAGGCAAAAAAATATCCACTCACACTTTTTAGTGTCACTATAGGTAGACTTTTACCTACTTGATTTTTACCTACGCTTTTTATAGTGTGAGAGAAGCACATAAAATTTTAGTGACTTTTTTTAATACTTTTGGTAACACTTTTCCACTTTTAGTGACAATTTTGTGATTTTTGGTGACATTTTTATAAATAGTTGGTCATCCGAAGACAATTTTTTTGGAATGTCCGTTTCAATATAGCTGTTTAAAGATAGTTTACTTTACTTTTTTCTGTTGACAAATCAAACACAAAAATGACATCAAAAGTCTAAATTATACTTAAAAAAAACAGTTGATCAAAACTTATGAAACACACATACTGGAAGAAGGGTACTGATTGTCATGACTAAAGGCATCCACTATGGTTAAGATTTATAAAGCTTTATAAGTGTTTCATGTCATCACATATGAATAAATTATAAACTGTTTGAGTTTATAAACCTTTTTCTCACCTATGATAAAAATGTGTTACAAACTTCATAAATGATTCACATTACACATGTCGTTAGTTGTGTTAAGTTTTAGGAAAAGATCAAAAAACTTAAAACCTTTTCACATAAGGCCACATATCGCGCTATAGAGCATAAGAGACGAACTTAGATTTCTCACTATGGTTAAAACAAAATATAAACCTTTTCATTAAACACAGAGATATGTATGATGCAAGATTGAGTGCAAACATGACTGCTAAAGATTTGTTAAGACAGAGAGATTGGAGTTGGCCAGATGGGTGGACTGACAAATTCCCTATCCTACTAAATATGCAGAATCTCAGACTTGATATGCAGACAAGAGATAAAAGCAGTGGAAGAGAGGATGGAAAATTATGTAGTCTGAGTAAATCAAACCTACAAAGACCTTCTTCTTCAAGATGAAGCTGATGTTGAATGGTGGAAAATGGTATGGTTCACGCAAAACATTCCAAAACATGCCTTCATTCTATGGATGGCAATTCTGAACAAACTTACTACTCAAGATAAAATCAAAAAGTGGGGATCTTATGATGTTAGACTTGTCACACCCCGTAAATTTCAGGTAAATATTTTAAACTTTTCCGATCATTATTTTTGACTTTTATACGTTACGTTTGAATCTGGCGATTTACCGGGAAGTTAACCCGCGTAAATCTTAAAAACGTCATCGGACGCATTCCGACTTCGAATTTTGATTAGTTTAGATATTATATGATTTATTTTATCTTTTCTAAGTGTTTCGTAGTTTACGATCACTTCCGATACTTATTTTTACGTTTTAACGTTTAATTTACGTTTTTCGCGTTTTTGATCAAACGAAACCCCAAAAACCCAAAATCTTTTCGTGTAAACTTTAGTTATCGTACATCTCGTGATTATAAGTCAAAAATTTCGTTCACCCCTCCCCCTCTACTCATTTCACACGCATACACCACACTTAAATAAATCAAAGAACATCTTTTATCTCTAATTTGAATTTCAAAATAAAACACCATCACATGCAAGAAAAGGACAACTTTGTATTCATCTTCCATGCATATTCATGTGACTCTTACACCTTTTTTGTCTTCACTCACCCATGGAGAACCACAACTCCACTAAGCATTTTATTAATTTGGTTAACTAGTGATCAAGGCTTGAACCCCCCCCCCCCTCTTGTGCTAGTTGCGTTCGAACCCCCACCCACACACACATTTGGTGTGTGTTGGTCACCTAGCCAATGGTTTAACACTTGTTGACTTGTCATGAGCCCTTAACCTAGACCTTTTCTATAAATACCTTGCATACTTCTAACTTAGGGTTTCACTTAATATTTCATAGTCTCCAAAATTTCTTTTCTCTCCCTCTTTCTTCTTGCTAAGCTCAACAGCAACACACAAACACCTCCAATCATAGTTGATTTTCTTTGATTTTATTGCAAATTCCAAGCGTACTAGGTTTTAATTTCTAAAGATCATCCTAAGGTGGTTTGAAGTATGTTCATTGATTTAAGGGTTTACTTCAAGATCTATAAATTAGAGTTTGGTTATTATTTAGGGTTTTTCAAGATCCAAGTCTTCTATCTTCATTCTTGTGTTTTTTTAAGCTTGTTCTTCATATTTATAAGCTTATCTTGAAACTTATACTTTCATTTCTACTTTCACTCTACATATGTTTATGTTCTTGCATATATCTATGATTCCTATGGTGTTTGTGTTAATTTTTCAAAAAGAAATGAATTAACATCTTATCATCTTTTATAAAAATGAAAGTAATATGTTTATGACTTTATGATCTTGGTAAGGTGAGCTGAAAAGTGAGTTGCAACGATAGAAACGAAGAGATTTGGTTAGTTTTAAGTGTGGTTTGGTTATGAATTAGTTGTGAATAGAGATTAGGCTATAAAAAAAAATGAATAGTATGCACATATTGTGAATGTTTTGGTGTGATTTTTAAAAGCGATTTATGTGAAATACATAGTGGCTGATCCCTAAATATTTTGAGGTTTTTTGTTGATTTATGGAATGTTTCATTAGGGCGTAAAAGTAGTTTTTGAGAGCTCAGTTTTAGTAATAGATTTTCATATATTGTACGCTAAAATCAGACTTAAAACGGCCAAGTTATAGCCAAATGAAACATGAAACATTTTTCGGCAAAATAATTTACATAGGTGCTGATGTGAATAGTAAAATAAGTTTTCGGATGCTTTCAGGATATTTTAAGCTTTTAAAACGCTAGCGAAACATATAGTATCACATATATATTGATTAGTATCATTTAAAAACTTCGTTAACATATTTTAGGGAAAGCGTTAAGGTTACTCAAAAATATAAGTTTAGTGAATAGAGTATAGATTGACAAGTAGTTAAACTTATATTCTCTAAGTGCGTTTAAAGGAAATATTGGAATTCATGGCAAATATAGGGGACGGTATTAACGTCCCGAAACTAAAAACTTTCCTAAAATAGAAACTTACTAAAAATGGTAATTTTTGGTTAAACGCCGAAACTTTACGACAAACTCTATGATTTTATTTAGTCGTGTTTTGTTAATTAAACCAAGGCACAAACACCCATGGATGTCTTTTCTTTAATAAATGATTCGTTCAAGTTTCGTATACTTTTCGTCTTTCTAAGACGCGTAGTATTCATAATCAGTGTTTCTACATAGTCAGTTGTATTTATACATTTTGGCTATCATCCTTAATAGGCTGTAGAGATCTATTCCTTAGAGGGACTCACACCTTTATTTTGGAAATACATTGGTTGATTTTACTATGGACACAAGTATCTTGATCTACTTTCCCTGTTATATGTTGCCTAAGTTGTGAATAAACCACTAATGCCCGAACTATCATGAACCATTAATTTCTTAACCGACCATACTGGTTAAGTGAGCGCGAGTGTTATAAGTAGATCTATTGGGATTAATTATCCCTATTCATGTAATTAGTGCTTACTAGATTCAGAGGTCCCGAACAAACGGATATATACCATGTCGGATTGTCAATAGGTGATCTTGGTCAGGTACCTTTAGGGTGAGTAATTCTATTTGGCATATAAAATGCTTCTTTTTAAATTGAGCTTCGGTGTCATGAGCTTAGCGCAACAGAAAATTTCTTTTTATGTGAAGTTGTATCTCCTATAACTGTCACATGCGTACTGTGAACTTGTGGTCCACTTTTAATATTAAATTCAAACCTATGAATTCACCAACTTTATGTTGACGTTTTAGCATGTTTTTCTCATGTGCTTAGCTATGGATGTCTTTGCTTGCTTTATGGTGTTGCCTTGCATTGGACTGATTTTTAAAAATTATTATTATCTATGTTAACATCGCTGTCAAACTTTAAAACCTTTTATTCGCTTTCGCATATTATCTTTGGGCCTATGTAAAACTTTAATTATTTTAATTAATGCAACGATATTGGATTTTAAACGTACCCTTATAGGTCGTTATTTGTATCTTGTGTGATGTATATTATGACGTCACGCCCCCGGACACGTGTTTCCGACTAGGCCCCGTTTGGGGGTGTGACACTATAGCTCGTGCAGTTGACCAGTTATTGCATGTTACCATTATGGTTTTAATATTCATTGAATGTAAATAAGATATGACTTGTGAAGTTTTTGGTTTTACTGGATCAGTAACTGAAACTGCACCGGGTATTTTGTTATCTATTGAGAATAGGACACATCTTTACTGGGGTGATGTCGATGTTGAATGATGTCATTAGTTTCTTGATGCATATGCGGTCAACAAGCGAGTCAACGTGACAAATACTCTTGGCGCTTATTTTGCGACAACAAATTTCTATGGCGGATTGGGTTGAAATTCGCATGGTCACTCGAAAACAGCCTAACGGTCAAGACTCATTGCTTCTTTATGATCCCTGTCAGTTTTGGGCCTTTCGGGGTCGTTTGGGCCCTCAAAATCGCGTTTTTCTATTTTTAGGCTTTATTTTGGACAAAATCAATTATGTTTTGCATGAGATTTTGTTTCCTTTTTATTTAGAACTTATCCTCCTTTATAAGAATGATTTTAGGGTTGCCTCTAGCAGCTTTTGAGAAACCTACAACTTTATTAAATAAAAGAATTTCTCGTTTTAAGAATTTTGGATTAGTTCTTATGTTTGTGTTGCTTGTTTTTATATTCGATATGCATTATTTGGCATCAAAGCTTTTAGGTGATCATGGAAACACGTAGTAGAAAGAAAGTTGTTGAGGAACCAACACCTCCTGCTTTTGATCCTCGTGATGTAGAGACGATTGAAAGGCTGCAGCAGCGGATCCAAGAACTCGAGCTCTAGCAAGTACGGCCGCACTCTCTGGTAGAAGAGGCGGAAACTGAGCCCAATGTCTGGGACGCTGAGTCAGTGGACGTCAATCCTTTTGGCAGAGGAAAACATAGGTATGTTAATCGTCTTTATCAACCTCATAATAATGATCATGATGTACATCGCGACGATAGATATCGCGATGATCCTATTCGCAGTCTGGGATTGAAGATTGAGATCCCTGAGTTTACAGGTAAGGTGCATCCAGATGATTTTATTGATTGGTTGAGTACGGTTGAACGGGTGTTTGATGTGCGGGATATACTTGACAAGCTAAAAGTGAAACTCGCGGCCATCAAGCTTCGACAACATGCTTCGTTATGGTGGGATCATGTTAATAAGAGGCGACGAATTAAAGGGAAATCAAAGGTTGAGACTTGGGAAAAGATGAAGAAACTAATGAAGGCTAAGTTTCTACCAGAAAATCATCGTCAAGAGGCTTTTCTTGACTATCATTATCTATCCTAATAGAACATGACTGCGGAAGAGGTTATCAATGAGTTCAATAAGCTTCGTATTAGGTGT